>JAUZNK010015663.1:0-38756 GCA_035046665.1 Euphysa ruthae | reverse complement strand
ATACATATATATAATTTTTTTAAATTTAATTTTTTTAGCCACAAAAAAATCAAGAAAAATTTTGTAAAAATTCTTGAGAAAAATTAACTTTTCATGATCCCTCTAGATTGAGTTCCAAGCTCGTTATATAATTAATATTGAGATGATGATCTACACTTTTAATGTGATTAAAACCTAAATACATAAAATTTCAATTAACCATATCAATTAAATTTGCTTAGGTTTGTAAATAAAACAGCTTATCAGGTTATAAAAAGAATTCCCATAAAAACGTTTAGAAATACAAAGCTCTTAATTTTGTTCTCAATTTAGTGAATTTTTAAAACAAAAGTTAGCTCATTGAAACAGCTCAATTTTAATGCTTAGTTGCACATAACTCAAAATCACTGACTGACCTTCGACGTAATAATTGATCTGCACTAATCAGCAATTCTTCAGGTGTGGTTTCACCTCTGAAATTTACTCTTACATCTCTAAACTTTTCAGGGGCAACCAGAAAAACAATAGCACTAGGTTTAATAAGGTCAGATGGCCAGTGATAGAGTGGATGACCAACTGGAGGAATGTGCTCACTCTCACCAAAGCAAGCATCCTTTGCTACTGCATAAGCTGTTGTACTATGCCAAAACCTAAAATAGCATATAATTGATTTATAAAATTTGGAAATAAAACTTTTCCAACAGAAATTAACAGGTTTTTAATCCTTATTTAAATGTTTTGAGAGAAAAAATAAAAAATAGTACAATCTTGGGAATAAAACTTTTGGAAATTTTTGCAGATTTTTAATTCGATTTCCACAAAAATGAATTCTCCTAAGGTAGTTGGATAGTATGCTCTAGTAATTTATCCATGCCATAAGATAAACATAACTAGCAAAATTTTGTGGACCCAAATGCACAAAAATAAGGTAAATTGCAACTTTACATCTTTTATGTAACTCACATAAACATCCTGATATAAAACTTACCTATCCAAAACAACTGGTCTTGTCTGGAGGTTTTTCAGAATTTCATTGGCAGCCAAATAGTTACTAAATGCATAGAATGAGCGTCTGCATAACTCAGGTAAATGATCAAATTTTTTTCTCAAATGTCCTATAGAATTAGGTGGGGTTAACATCGAAACAGCATTAAGATGTTTTGAGAGGTTCTCAACCATTGTTGACTTACCTAAACAAATTGTTTTATTAAAAGGTGACATTAATTGTTAATTTTATATTTTTTTATCTAAAATAATTGTAGTTATCCAAATAGATAATACTTTCTTAAACTCCATGAAATTAATAACATTTAGCTATTAATATTAATATAAATTAATAAATTAATAATTAATAAAATAATAATACTTATAATTATTAGAAGGTGAATTTCAGCAAAATATTTCAAAATTGATATCAAAGAAAAAATAACTTTGCAAAGACAGCGTTTATTTATTTATTGAATGTGTTTTGCTCAGTTCAAAGTTATGAAAAAAAGAAGAATCATCCAATAACTGTAATAACTGTTTATTAGGGTAAGGAATAAAATAGATTTGTAGACTTTTTAATCATTAGTTACTCAACCTCTTCTAACAATTCAACCAAACGAACAGTCAAATAGGTACTGCTGACAGTTTTTTATTGCTGCATAATCAAGGGTGAAAACTTCAAATTTAAATCGCATAAATAAAATTAAGGTTGTTCCAAGAATGAATTAAAAATGATTGAAAAACCCGACTATCGTATGATTTTCTGATAAATTCATATCAGTAGACCAGGTTTAACCTATTTTTTTCTTCAGACTTGAAAACCATGCATCATAGATCATAGATAAAACACTTTCTGAAATTTTCATAAAAAATAATTCAGTAACAAATACCTGTTCCATCTAGTCCTTCCACTACAATAAATGGGTATTTTGTGTGTGTAGGACTCCCTTGGTAGACAGATTTAACATGGTCTAGTACAGAATCTGCTCCAATACTAGGTGCAACCTAACATAATGTAAAGACAAAATTTATAACAAAAAATTTCCCAATGGCAATAAAAATTTATGAAAAATTTTAAAAAAACAATAAACTATTGAAAATAATTAAAATATATTTTTCAAAGAAGCTTTGCGCAAGATTGATAAATTTATATTATAGCATTTCAAGATTTAGCTTAATGCATACCTGAATTTTTATGAACAGTAGGTTTCAGTTTGAGCAGGAGATTTGTATTTGATTGTTGTTGGAGTAGAAGATGAGGGACTAGATCCTCAAAATTCAAATATATTAAGCAAGAAATATTAAAAACAAAAATTGAATGCTTTGCTGAAAATGCAAAGAGGCAGGTTATTGAATACAGTCTCACGCAAGTTGTGCATTCACTAAAGTCAAAATCAGTTCAAGATGCAATTCTTATATGGCAAGATAACAATGATAAAACTTGATTATAACCAGTAATCAAATATGTGTGTTATTTGGCATTTTTAGCCGTTTTCATGCGTGTTACGGATTGTCACAGAAAGGTCAAGGATTCATCATGAATATATTGGGCAAAAAGCTTATTGAAGAATAATGAAAAACCCTAGAAAGGTTGTCTTACGAATTTGTCAAAATCAAATTTTTCTTTGATGAAATCTTTCAGCAGATTTTTATGACAACAGCAAAATCCATACCCTGATGCAAGATAATGCAGAAAAACAAAAAATTCAAATTCCCACCTTGTTTTACTTTTCTTTTATATGAAACTTGTAAATTTGCAAAAAAACGTTTCAGTATTACCATTAAAATTACCATTTAAAATGTGTCAACGATTATGGTTTATTGCTAATCACATTATTAAAAAAAATTTAACAGAATTTCTTAGCAAATATTGATATCTTAGAGTTTTGTTTTTTGATGCATCATAACCTAATATCAATTATTATAACGATAATTATAATCATGATGTCATGATTTACAAAATTAAAAAAACTGATCAAAATCATTTGAATCTGGCTTTAAAAAATCTTTTTGCACTTAAATTAGCATCTTATTTCCAGTGCCGAAAGCAGATAAATGCACCATTAATGGAATTCATTAACAGGGTTATAATAAAATGTGAACAAAGAAAACAAGTGCTTTTTATTTTTTAATATAAATTGAAAATGCAAGGCATTTATTCCAGAAATCCATTGAAATATATTTAAAGTGAATTAAAAAAATATTTTACGTTTTACTTAAGCTATTTTCATCTTACTAAATATTAATTTTAATTAACTATTACACAAGTGATATTTGTGTACATATTCTATATTTGCCCCAATTTGCATCACTTCTATGCAAATAAGGCAGTACCTTGTGTGTCTTTAAAAAATTTATTAGCTTTATTTCAACTTTTATAATTTCATAAAAAAATTTAAATTAAAGTTGCTAAACTAAACGATTCCAAAAATGGTGAAAAATGTAAACCTAATATAGTAAAAACTATTACATAAAAATAGGAATTAGCCTATTAAATTTAATGATAAGCCTTTTTTTTTGAAATTCAAAAAACGGTCAGGTATTAATTTTTAGCTCATATCAATTTAAACAAAAATCATATTTTAGCATAGTCACTTCTGGATCTACCAATCCATGGCTTTATCAAATGGATTAAAAAAATAGACTGCCAGAGTATCTATATAGTTTATATGTAGACGAGGAGGAGAAAAAAGCATACCTGCTTGAGAACTTCCAAAGTTTGTTCTAAAGAAGTAAAAACTGGACGATGATCCTCACTGTTAAAAATGGGGTGTGGCGCATCTAACCGTTCAATGATATATTTTCCAGAACCAATGTTATTGAGAGTGTTTTTTACAGATATTCTACCATTTTCAATTTTAATATGTATTTCATTAAATCCATCGTCAGCATTCAATAGGTTTAAATTGTCAGGATTAGGTAGAAGAAACGAGGGTTGAAATTTGCCATTGTTTATAAAATAACCATTATACAAGTTTGTAAATTTAGATTTTAAAGCATCTAGTTGTAACAATTGAATATGCGCGGGTAACTTTTGATTTGGCAGTACGAACAAATAAACACCATCTTTTAACAGAGTATGTTGAACATTTGCAGCTGCTGTTACATCACTGGCAGGTTTTATATGGAATATTCCATGATTCGTTTCTATGCCAAATAAATGCATGTATCGAATGAATTGTCTACATAATAATTTTTTGGAATGAGATTTTAACATGTTCCAATTAAATTAGGTATTCGAAATTGATCAATTACTTGGAAATAAAATTTCTATAGACAAAAATTAATCCCAATTAATATTTATAAATCGAGTGTACATATAATTATGACAAGGATTATTCTTACATGATTTGATCATCACAGATCAGTGAAACATGGTAAATTATTAAAATAAAACTTAAGAAAAATTTTTTCCATTAATCAAAATTAGTTTCAAATCAGGCGATTGGTGTTTTCATTGATTTTCTGAAAGATCTGAGTTCTTATTAAAACAAATCAACAATTTTGATCATAGTTCAACGAGGGTGATCAGAATGAAATTACCCTTAATGTGTTGCCCTGCAATGAAGACAAAAGTTTATAGCCACTCCTGGAATCAATGATAGAAAATGGGAAAACTTCATGAAATAAAGACTTACACAGAAACACCTAAAAAAGTTCTATCTTCTAAGGGGTACAGAGAAATTTTATGTACGGACCTTTAAAAATTAAAACAAGCACAAAAAAAATATAAGATTTCTGGTCAATAATCAAATTTTCCAAAACCAAGTCTTTTTCTTACCTTACAAACTTACATACATACATACATACATGGGATTGTCAATGTTTAAGCAAAACAAAATTTTTAGCAAATGCTGGTATGAGTCAAAAAAAAGAAGCCTTCAATGACCTTGAAATTTCATTTAAAAAAAAAAAACATGTCTTATCGTGTGTGGGGGCTAAAAAAAAACAGGTCTTATTGTGGGGGCTAAAAATAGGATTAAGCTCAAAAAATGTCCCAAACTTAAAACATTTTTTTATTGAAAATACCGCTGAGCACTCAATGGATTGTCCAATTTTTAATCATAACAAGACCAGCCAAATGTTTTGTTTTGATAAGTAACGTTTTTGAAATTTTAAATCTCAAGATAAATACTTCAAATGGCAGTTATACAAAATTTTCAGAGAAAATATTATCATGGTATTAGCGGCTTAGTACAAAATTTTAGAAAAAAAAAATTAACAGACCATGTCAGTCAATTAGAACCAAAGAAATCAATGCTAATCTATTTGGCATTGTGGGAATAAAATGATTTGAAGCATGAATAAATACCATCAAATAATGAGAAGATTCCTTTTGACATAAAAAAGGTTAAACTAAATTAACAGATTTTTTATGTTCAGCTTATGACAAATAAGAGGTCAAATACATTAAAACTGTATACAAGAAATAAAATCTAAACATTCATGTTAGGTTTAAATAAATTAATGGGTCAGTCCATGTCAATTCATCCAGGCCATGCAATCGTATGTCTCAGATTTGGACAATTTTTATACAGTTAAAAGGACCTAATAAAACATCAATTTCTTGGAAATTTCAGCCTCTAACTCTAAGCGGTTCCTGAGATATGACCTTTTAAAATTGGTGCCATATCAGCCGCACCCCTTGGATGATTCTACGACAATTCTCCGTCAGCAATTCTCTGGCGGCATTTTGCCGCCAGACAATTCTCCGGTGTACAATTGGCCGTGAGTCAGTTCTACGTCAGAAATCTTTTTCTCTTTATTTTATACGGAAATAAGTAAAATTGTATATATATTTTAGATTTATTTTATAGATTTATTTCTAGTTTGCAGTAAAAAAGGTAACACATAAATGTGTATATGAATTTCTAACTGCACAAAATATCAAGAAAAAATCATAGTTGAGTCTTTAGATAAAAGAGAACACTATTAACTTAGGCAGGATAAGGGAAAAATAGGAAACTTTCTAGAAAATTGAATAATTTCCATTGTTAAATGTGTGAAACTTACTGTTAATAATATAAGTAGAGGATATATTTTTATATTTTTATCTACAATATCACTGTGTCGAATATTCAATTAAGTAGGTTTGTTTTGGCCCTATCCGATTTTCATATAAAAAATAGAATTTCTAACGTATAATTGTCTGACGGCGATTTGTCCGCTGGAGAATTTTCTCACGGCGAATTGTACACCGGAGAATTTTCTGGTGGCAAAATGCCGCCAGAGAATTGTCGCCAGAGAATTGCTGGCGGAGAATTGTCGTGATCCCCCCCTTGGACCCCTCAAAATGACAACATTTACATAGAGGTTTAAAGTCATTTAACTTAAATATTTACTCTTTTTACATAAAAATTTCTACCTGAGTATTTTCTGGGGTAAGGAATCTAATAAAATGGTCAGAAACTGTATAAATTGTAATTAAATACACCTAATCATCAATTAAAATATTTTGGGTACTTTTTATAAACATGATTGCGGTGTTTAAGAAATCGATGCGGGCTTGATAATATCAAAAAAATTGTCACATATCATTCTATATCCAATAAACTTTCCAAAAACAAAAGTTTTTTTTTTTAATAGAAAAAATTATTAACTCGATAGAACAAAATATGTTGGTAATTGGAACCCAGAACTCATCTGCTCTAAGAGACCAAAAAAGTTGGTTAAAAGGACCATGTGGGTGCATAAATTTTACCATCACACCTTTCTCTGTATGATCAATTTCATTTACTATACCAATCCAATAAAACGTACCATATTTACACAAAATCACTGACTTTTAATGCATTAACGTTTACTTGTTGATTAGCTTTTTGAACACCAGTAAAAGAAAAAATAACTGTTACATTTACATCTTTACTTGTTCGTTTAAAGCTAATTGTATTTATAGATTTCTTACTAAATTGATGGAAACTCCTAGTTCCAGGAATTGTCTTACTTAGCCAAAAACATGCTTTCAACTTGGTGTGCACTTTGTCAATCTATCTTTTTCAATCACAAAAAAAATCATCTCTTTAATATTGTTTAAACAGATGTTAAACATTTTACTAAAGTCAATATCTGGTTATTTATCGGCCTTTGTAGACTTGTACTTGTAGTTATTTGTTTTACACTTTTGCCATCATGTGTTGACTTAACATGACTTGTAGCAAAAAAACGTCCATGTTAAAATCCTGTTTATGGAAAAACATATTATTAAAGTTTTTGTGGCTTTTATGCACAACCATTCGAAAAATAAAGAATGTTTGGGTTCTTTAAAATAGTCGACTATTTGCGTCTGGAGTTCATACAAAAAACAAGTGTCATGTTCATTGTCTTCTGACATGAAACAGAATGATTTTACTTCAAGTCAATTATGTTTGTTTAATAAATAAAGGGCAATAGGGTGTAATGTACATTGAATTTTGCTCCAATGGTAACTTTGGATTTCATCTTAAACCAAAAAATGCAGTTTTCTGTAAAGTCGCCTAAGACAATAATACAACAGACTTTTGCCAAATATTCCTTTTGATTCCTTAGGTATTTTGTTTGACATTTTGCAATGTAAGATGAGCTGTTAATTGCGTATTGCCTCGGATAACATGACCTTGTACTCAATTGCTGTTGTCTGAGTGATCAACGTTGTGCGGTCTGTAGTATGCTACTAATTAAATGATACTTCTTCATCACCACCATTGTCAATTAATTGTGTATTGAGGAGCGTTTTTAAAGCAACTATACCTAGACACTTCGGACATTGATGAACCATGCACTCGTTACTTGTCATATCACAAACAATTTTTGTTTTCAGATCTTTGTATGCACATTTCTATTGTAAAGAGTTGGTTAACAGTATAGCATTCTGGTGATGGGTACATACACAAATTGAGTGAGCCTCTAAATGTTTCAAGGCTAATGTTTAATGCCTCTTTCCTTTGATTCTTTTCGAGCTACGCTTGAGAAGCCTTTTTTAACTAAAGGTTTCTCAATTACAGGAGTATATTTTTCATCATCAACTATAGCAGCTCCGACAAAGTTAATGTCCAAGCACCATATTTGGAAACAGGTTTTTTCAGTTGTTTTGCCATGTTTAGAGTGATGACCACATGACCATCTGAAATAACATGAAGTAAAATATAATTTGCTGCTAGTGGTTCTAAAGTTATTGACTTAAAGGATTGAAGATCATAATCCGAAGGAAAGCAATCAGAAGGCAGAGATCCACAAGCAAGCAGTAAATAGGAAGAATAAAAGTTTTAATGAAATTTAGTGACCTGTACCATTAAAAGATGAGTAGCAGGTGACAACTTTGTGGTCCATGAAAAAGTCTTAAGTGAGAGTGTTACTTCTTTCGAATAATCAGAATGATTTCCATCAAAATATTTATAGAACAATGACAAAGAAGCTACATTTCTGCAATGGGAAAATGATTGACAATTCAACCAAAGATCAGCACCAACAAGGTTGAGTATAAATCTCTGAATTCGGTCAAAATATTGACATATAACAGAGGCTCCGACAAAGATGTCAGAAAAGTTCAATACATGATTGAATGGTAGCCTTATAGAAATAAAGTATACTCTCGGTTGGAAGAAAGTCCTACACCTTGATTAGAGATCAAACCTTCAAAGCAGCAAATTTTCAAATGGATTCAATGTAAGAACTCAAAAAAAGATATAATTTGTGAATGTTAGGCTTAACAATTGAATCTGTATAGATTCAGTGAGTTCACTACAATTCTACAGCACTGACGAAAGAAAAGGTGTCCTAAAGCCGTTTGTGGAAAACTTCATTTTTGAAGCATTGAATGACATTGAATGACACCAACCATTTCTCACACAACATTCAATAACAACATGGAGACCATCTTCATAATCAGCTTCCATTTCAACCTTATCAAAAGAATTTTTCATCTTTCCTAACGATGAGAACAAAGTAGTGCCATCCCCATATATAGCAAGCTTGCAAAGAATGTTATTGGGTAGATCATTAATGAAAATCAAAAAAAAGATTAGGTCCCAGAACAGAACCATGAGGGACACCAGAATTAATAGAGTAACAGTTCAAAGAGTGACCATCAAAAACCATCTAGATTTCCCTGCATGCCTAAAAAGACTTAATAATTTTCAAAACTTCACCAGGGATACCATAGGAATTCATATTATGGAGAAGTCAAGCATGTTACACCTTGTCAACTGCCTTAAAGATGTCAAGGTTACACTGCAAGTATCAAGTGTATGATAGACATATTCACAAATGACAGTCAGAGCATCAGCAGTATACCTATCACAACGAAAACCATTCTGATGATCAGAAAACAGATTGAGTGACTCAAAGTGACAATTAACACATAAGTTAATCAATGATTCAAAAACCTTACTCATGATTGAAAGAAGACTGATAGGACAGTAATTACGAGGATGAGATCGCTCTCCAGAATTTTTGAATACAACATGTCAAATTCCAACAAGAAGGAAAACAGGATTCAACGACATACTTCTTAAACAACCTGTAGAAAATCTAAACGTACTTTTGCAGTACAATTACATGAATTTCATGAAGGGGAGTAGCTCTAGAACAATTAAGTAGCAGTAACATTTTCAACAATTTTAGTTACACTAAAATGGGTCAAATTAGTGTCAGACCTAGGTAGAAAGTAAGGCAATGAGTGTCCAGAAACATTGAATTTAGGTACTGGTAAACAGCTTAGAAAGAAAATATGCCTTATTTCTAGCAGAGGTAGCGACCTTATGCCTATTGAAGAGAGAAGGGTCAAAGACTTACCTTTATTTATAAAATTCTTATAGGTGCAACAGTCTGGAGATCTGATAGATTGAGTGACCAGACGTTCCTAGTAAAAAGAGGTCTATTCTCAATACAACTAGTATGTTGGATAAGACAAAAATAATGGTTGAGACGAGCAATTGCAGTCGCAAGTGTTCAAGTGTGTTTCACTTTATAATTTTGATGTAGTAATATCGAAAATTTTTAAAAATGAGCAATTAGATTGTGGAGCATAAAATCTACACTTTATAACTTTTTCTAATGACCGTTAGTTGCGTAATGGTGTTTTTGTGGTTTTTAAAAAGAATGTTAAAATTTTTTCTGAATCCAGGAGGAAACATATTTCATTAAAAAATTTAGTTAATCCATTATCAACATCCTCATCAAATTTAAAGCACCAAGTGCATAAATAATCATATATATTAGATCATATTGATAAAAAAAATAATTTTATATCAGTCTATTAAATATCAGCTGCATAACATGTTTAAAAATGTATAAACTGAAAACAATTTTTTTTTGCAAAATTATCTAAAAAGATATTGTGGAAATACTGCGGTGTTCCACCACAATTTTCAAAACAATTATTACTAATTATTTGCTCAACAATTAACTAATGACAGTTATTGTGCATTTTTTTTTTTTTTTTTAAATAGAATTGTTTTATCACCAAAAAGAAATTTTGCATATCTCCCAATCTTGTCTGAGGCGTTAAAAATGCACTGTGGATTTAATATGAAATGGTCATTATCAGATTTTAGATGAACACAAAAATATTTTGAAGGAAGATAGGAATTTTCTGGCTTCATTAAACATCTGGATCGTCTACATTATGCAACTATTGGAAACAGTTTGTTAAACTATTACATAGTTGAGGGTCTGGTTTTTACCTGATGTTTTCTTTCTATCAACCTACACACAAATGATAATAAATCCATAGAGTAATTCAAATTCAGTATAGTCAATTTTTAAGGCCTTGTTAACAGCAGCAGGTCAAATTACTTTTTTATAACTGCACTGTATTAATCTCTGTTTTAATGCAAGTGAAATCAGGTAATTTACATCACAGAACCAGGAAATGAATGATTAGGTTTTCTTTAAATCCGCAAGCAATAATGTGGTAACAAATAGTGCTCTTTCAGTTTGAAAAGCAATAAACAAGGAAAGAATTATTTGAGATAATATTAGAAATTAAATCAATTCCATTCAAGCACAGATATTTTTATCTCCCTTGATTTAGGGGAGAAAAATATTAAATTAGTGGAAATACAAGTTGTTTGGTCTTTCTGAAATTGCAATTTTATAATCTTTTTTCTCTTCTAATAAGCATGTTATTTATGGGTTCCTAAATTCTTAAAAACTAGCCTTTTTATATTTTCCTGAAAAATTGGTCTTTTAACTCATACGTTTAGTTTTATACTCTATACTTTATCAATAGTTTCCCTTAAATTTTGTTATTCTTCTTTTAAATTCATTTAGTTAGTTGCTCTTTGTTCATTCTTCATATTCTCATGCAAGCTTTCAAAAAAAAATTCATTTTTCTTTTATATTCAATATATAGTTATATTTTGTATTGCCATACACATTTTCAAGTACATTTTGTTATTTTCTTCATAGCACTTCTGTTCATAACAAATTTTTTGCTTTCAATTTCACTTAGCTAACATCTTTCCAAATAAATAAAAAAGAGCGATGTGTGTAATTTCTTTCTCATGAAGTGTTTACGCTGACGCAATATTTTTAGTCAATAGTGATGTAAAATTTTACTACTTACACATTTCACACATGTATACATTAAAGGTTCAAAAATCAGCATATACTGATAATCAAATAACAACTTACTAATGTTCAATTTGGCAAGCCGAAATTATCATCAAATTTTAACTTTCTGGTCAATAAAACGAGGATACACCAATAAAGCTACAGAACATAAGACTGAGTTCCCAAAAAAAACAAAGATGTAAGATGTAATAATAAGAAAAGCATATGTTTTTAATTTAACGGACAAAAATCATGTTTTAAAATTATGTTTTAAATTGCAGCTGGAGTGGCGGTTATGAAAATAACATCTTATTTTATTAAAATAAGATGTTATTTTTTTAAGCGCAATTTAAGACATAATCTTAAAACATGATTTTTGCCCATTAAATTAAAGACATATGCTGTTCTTATTGTTACATCTTATACCTTCTTTTTTTGGAAACACATTTAAAATGCGTAATTATGATAAAACTTTTATCAATTGATATTTAACCTTAAATCAGCTTAAACCGACAGTATGTCTTAACCCAAAATCACACTTTCTGGCCTACTTTACTTTAATAAAAAATGAACTAATAAATGTAATTTAAAAAGTTATTGCTCATTTTTTTTTCTCATAGCTTTCAAAACATGAAAAAAAGATAAATAATAATAATAAATTTTTACGAGTGATGTGACCAAAAATGTCACTTTTTTGCAAAAATGCAAAAATTTTGATTTTGAACAAATATGGAAGATGGTTATTCATCTTGATAGGCAAAGTAAACAAACTAAATACAAAACAAATGAAAAAAACTTTAAGTACAAACTTTCATCAGAACCTAAAATAGTCCAGTTGCATAGAACTGAAAAAGGAAAGGAAAAAAAAAGAGGCAAGCATAAGAAGATTAACCTAATAATATAATCAATAACAACAGAAGAAGATTAACAAAATGATCACATAAATTTAGTCCTGCATTCTCATTTAAAACAAAATATGTTATTTTCATTCTCTACTGCAGCATTTTAAATGTTATTCCATACTAATCTCATCCACTGCAGCAGGCCCACCCCAATCCTACGTTTAGGTCTACGTCTACCTCAAGTGCGTGGATGCCCTGCTACATGACATTTATAAATAATAAATAAGTTATAAATAAAGTTAAAAAAATACCCATTTTTTTGAAGTTAGGAAGCATGGGAATGGAGAATATTCAAAAGACGATGATTCAAAAGACATCCTTCATAGTACTCCAGTTTTAAGCAAAGTTTTTAAAAATCTCATTAAAATTTTTGTACAAAAACATATAGTATCCTGGATCTTTAGAGTTTCTACAAACTATATCTAGAAGTCTGGCTTAATATCAAAAATTTATATAAAATATATTAAAAATAAATTAAATTAGATTTACTATCTGATTTTAAAAAAATATTGTAAACTTCCATAAATTTCAAACATTCTTGGGAAATACATTTATTCAAATGATAAATCAGTTTTAATGTTGAATGAAAGTTGCTCAACAAATAAGATATACAAAGAATGATACAAAATATAATCTAGAGAATAAAATTATAAAATTGACCCATCTCCTATCCTATATTTCAATCTATGGTTAAAAGAATGCTTCCAAACTCAAAAAAAGAACGAATAAAATCCATTAAGAAAAAAAAGAAATAAAAAATAAATTTAGCATCACTCTTAAAGCGGCTTTGTTAAAAAGGTATATACTCCTTGATGTGTAAAAAATTGATTTGTGGAAAAGAGATTAAACAAAACGCTTAAAATGCTAAATTATCAATGAAAACTATGAAATAAAAAATCTTTAAAATAAGCTGCCTCGAGTAAAATTTTTATGATTTTTAAGTTATCTTTTCCCGTTTTCCATACAAAAATTGCCATAAAATAAAAATAAACTGTAACTGTTAAAACAACTGCACATGGCAATAAGTAAAAACTGCAGATGAACTGGATTAACTCACCAGTTGGTTGCCTAAATAAACATTTGTAAATCTTTACATTTAATTGAAAAGAATTTATAGCTGGTTTATGATCCCCTTTTAGATTTAAGCCTCTACAGTAATTTTATAGATTCCAATCAACAGTTTGCTTAATTTTCTCTATTTTTATACATTGCAGTCTATCACCATGCATAAAGTCAACAAATTCATCTAAAATAACTCCACACTCTGTCATCTTTTTTGCAGTGGGAATATCATTTGCACCACGCTTCAATGACTTTAATATACCTGGAAATGAAAAAAACTACAAATGCATTATAAATGCTTTACGTTTTTTCTAGTATTATTGCAAAAATGTTATGAATATATTATTTCATGAATATGCAAGAACAATTACTAATTTATGGTTAAATACAGACATCCAAAATAATCTTAAATATGTTTGAAATTTTAATCTCAGTCATACTACCAAATTAAGTAAAAAATCTTGAGATAAAAAATATTTATTTTTGGCAAAGTTAGCATTTATGTAGGTTACTAGTAAGCTCAAAATTCCAGAAATAGGGATAAATATTATCGTATTAAAATTTCCTGAAAAATGAATCCTTCCAAAAAGTAAAAAAAAAGCCTTTAAATAACCAAACTTGATCGTAATGGGCTGATAACATGAAAGTAAAATTATAAATTTTTCATGAATCTTTAATTCTCTACCCTTAGAAGAAGCCCTACTTACTTAGCTCAGAATAAAAGCCCTTAAAAAAGGGAGTATTATGTTCTATGTTTCATCAAAAATTCTTTATTTATTCTCAAAATATTATGAGCTTTATGAAAGTGAAAGTGAAAACTAGTTCAATGAAATTATTGAGCTGTGAGAAATCTTTATTCTGCTTAAAACTATAAATAAAACTACTGACCAACCAGGATCATTTCTTTTTAATGGATAAATCTTCGTGAAAAATTTCACAGAAAAGATAATGAATCATTACGGAAAATAACATTGATGGACATGAAAAATTTTTTAGGACTTCCTTGGCTTTAAGGGAATCAAAAAAGATAAAAAAAGGATATTTGTTATTGAAAAACTTACATGTTTTATTTTTTCATCTACACCAGAGGTAAAAAAATTTTGATTACAATTTTAAAAGGCAGCATTGTGAGTAAGAAAATAAAAAAATACCACTATGTATTTCTTTTTCATTGCGGAATACTTTCCAGATACACTGTTTGTCAGTACTGTCAAGAATTCCTTCGTTTACCCGACAACCTGCAGCAACACCTTTCCGTGAACCCGTTAGTTTAAATACTCCAAGGACGTCTGCTTCACCAATAACAACTTCATTGATCTTCATTGGCAAACGTTTTTCTATTTCTTCCTATTAAAATTAATATACATACAATGAAGAAAACAAAAACATAATAAATAAAATTCTGTCACAGTATAAAAGTGAGTGTTGAATGACTTGGATAATTTAAAATAGCATAAAAAGCAAGTAAGTAGTAAAACTCTCAAGAATATTTTTCTACAGTCGATTATTTGCTAAATACATATTGAATTTATTTAGCACTATCAAAGATAATTGTTAAAGATATTAATAGCTATTAATCATAACCTTTAATTATTAATGACAAAATCAATACAAGAGAAAAAACGTTTTTTCAAAAAATTTTAAAACGTAACCCTTTAACAGTCCACTAATTTTTTGAGTTGTAGGTGCTTAATGCTCAAAAAATTTTGAGGTGGTGGGTCTTAAATATCCAATGGTTTTTTAAAAAAATGCGAATTTTATATTTTTCAAAAAACACTTGGAGTTTTGGATTTATCAGCAATATATACTTATTAGATATACTCCAAAAAATATTTTCTTAAAAAAAGATATTAATGCACATAAACCTCTTGACGTTTTCCCTCGTGGGCACAGTCAACACATCTTCAAGAATTTTTTTCAAATCAGTTTTTGATATAAAACTGGGAAAGTAGCGACTGGCCAATCTCATTGGGTTGTCTGCCCCTAAACTAGCACAACTTGATTTTTGGGCATAACACACACCGTATTTTTCAAACACTTGCAATATCATATAAACATTTATTTATCTATCCAACATTTCACCATATTTGTTTTTTTCTTATACAATACTATTCGTTCATTTTTTTTTTAAATTTTGCTGTTTTCAATTCGATTGGTAAACCTTTACGGTCTTTTCGGAGAGTACAAATGGCAGCGGTATTTTTACTCAAAAGTTGTTTTGAAAGTTCAAGCAAAGCAATGAGTACCAATTATCAATATGAAGGCGGTGACCTTTATCAAATAAGCCGTCCATCAGCATCATAACTATTTTTCCCACAACATATATGTACTCAGGATTCAGGACACTAGCCACCTCTGAACCAGTATAAAAAACCAACCTCTAAACGTATCTACTTCTAGACTCAGACAAAGCGTAAGTCGTAATGCCAAATCTAGCTTTTTTACTACATATGCATTGCTTCCACATGAGGTGACCTTTCCAAAGCATAACTGATTCATCTTTTGAAATGTTCTGATCAGGAGTGTAATAATTCATTTGTTTTTTATTTTGATAGTCCCATACAAGTTTTATCTTACGAGCTAGTGGGTATGATTGTGGCAAGGTAGAATTATCATCAAAACTTATAAACTTATCAATAAGCTAGAAATATATAATGTATCTCCTGATTAAATTGGCGACCACCGTTTCATTCTTAATTGTGATTTTTAGTTCTTTTTCAGCTAAAACCTGCTCAGCAAATAAAATAGTTTGATCAGCTATGTATGTACAAAGTTCTTCAGTAAAAAAGAGTTTAAAAAAAAACAAAAAAAACGGACCTTCACAAGTCAGTTGAATTATAGACAGATATTCCAACAAAACACAAGCTTATTTTATTAACAGGGGGATCAGCACACCATTTTGGGATAAATGCTTTGGTATTTTCTGTTTCCATATCTTCTATATCTGTATCAGGAAGAGTCTGACTGAATTAATTCTTCTTCTGTTTCAGATTTTTTACTATCTAAAACATCAGATACAATTTCTTCACTTTCAAAGCCATCCTCAGCCAGTTCAGATAACTCATCACTCATAAATTCTTGTGCAGTATATACTCTATTCTTACTATTCTTTGCTACTGAAATTGAACAAAAGGTACCTGTAAAATCGGCCATTTTTTTTGTAGGGTGTAAAGAGCTGCTTATTATGATTAATATAACAACAAACAACAAAAGGGCCTAAAAATCCAAAACTTAAAAGATTTATGAAGAAACTAAACCTTGTCGATGCAGACGTAATATTACATCAGAAACACAGCAAAGCAAATATAAAATATACATGGACATAATATTATCTCAGGGAAATTTTCAGTCCATAAGTCACCCAATGTAATATTAAGTTCCAGACATTTTAGTACCATTTTCTGCCAATGTAATATTACGCCAGGGACTGTTAAAGATTTAAGGATTATTGGGCCATTATCTTGAATATCTACACAAATTATCACCATAAATTTTAAAACCAGTGACCAGTACAATTAGGTGTTTTTCATTAGCAATGATAAAAAAACTGTTAAAGAATTTTCAATGAAATACATGGCATTTTTCATAATGACAAAGAAACAAAAAATACCCAAATATTTAAATTTATCATGTATTTATTTATTTGCTAATTAATGACCTTAATTATTCAAAAAATTGACTCTCTTAGAAAATTTTCAAATTCCAACCTAAGTTTGAATTTAAGTTTAAACCTAAATATTAAATTATTAACCATAAAAAAGGCTACCTTAATTTCATCCATAAGTTTATAGATAATGTTGTGTTGACTGATAGTAACATTAAATTTTTCAGCGAGCCTATCTACCTGCTTGTCTCCTGCCAGGTTGAATGAATAAACATGACCTTAATAGAAAGAGAAGAAATCATTACAGAGATTTTACGTAAATTATGCCAACTAATAGCCACACGAATGACTTCATAGTAAGACATAAATGCTGCTATACATTAAGATTTATTTAAATGCTGCTATACATTAAGATTTATTTAAAAAATTTTTTTTTTGTTAAAAAATATAAAATGATAAGAAATATTGCCCAAAAATGCCTGCGAGCTGACATATGACATAAATGCTGAGACTGATTATCATTAGTATTGAACTTCCGTATCTCTCAACTAATATCACCGACCATCGGTTTTACATAAAGGCAAAACACATTTGACAAAAACATGAGCTTGGCATAGATATACAGTCAAAAAATATTTTAAGGGCTTTTGGAGTAAAATTTTGATAAACCTAGGCTATGTCTCCTGGTTTGTTTACATTTTTCAATCGAACAACTTTGGTAGCCAAAATATCACTAATAAAATTTTTATTCTAAATTATTATTTAAAACAATATGTTTCCCTTAAATTTCAAAGCGTTCATAGCTTTTGAACTATACTTAGACCACAGGCCATTTAACTGTATCAAATTTCTCAATTTGTAAATGCGCAGTTTTTAAGAAATAGCGCTTTTAATTTCTCTGTCATCCCTCTTTTTATTAATTTATCATTTGGGTATTTTGCATAACACCATATATCTGTAAATTCTATATATAAAAATAGTATTCATATAAAATACACATCATGTATAAAAAAATGTCAGCTGAGTATCATGCTAGCCAATCGTTTTGGCTGGTTCATGTGAGTGGAATCTACAGCAAATTGAAGAAGTTTTCCTTGAAAACATTAAAACTTCTGTTTCAAAAGAAATAAATGGCTTTCTCTTGTTGAAGAAGGAAAAACGGTTGTGGTGAAATTTCTAAAGTTTGTTTCAAACAATGTTTCCTGTGATGATCTTCACACCAACACAAACACAACACAGCAATTACCACCCTATCCTTGTTATCATTTAAAATGTTACCATAAATTTATCAATGAAGTAAACATTAAAAGGGTCAAAAAAAGAATGAAAAAAGAACAATAACAATAAAAGATCAGACTCATCATTAACCAACAACTCCATAGCTAGAAAATCTAGTAGAGAATATAACTTCCAATATTTCGTTTAGTAGAAATAGTAAAAGAAGGAACCCACACATACTAACAGTGACTTGTTTAACTTGTGAAAACGTGGAGAAATACTTTATGAACAAGGTAATAATAAACTGATAATGATAATTTAATTATACAGGATCATCATCAACCAGATTAAAACGAGTTAATGCGCATTATTATTCTCTTATTATACAATGATTGTTGAGGTACAATAAAAAAATATTATTCAACATTAATGAATGTCATAATATGAAAATGAATATGATTATATTTTTTTAGAATATAAGTTTGGTCTTCCCAATAACGGATTGCATCGTTTTTTAAAATTTCACCATTAAAAATAACAAAAAATAGCTACTTACGAAGAAAACTGTATAGAAAATATATGATCCCACTGAGACTCGAGCTTTTAAAATTTGCATTCCCGATTGTTACGCCTGGTTTAATTAATGGTGTAATATCAGGAAAACATTACAATAGTGTGTGTTGTCATAAAATATTGTATGAAGTACTACAACTCTTTCAATCATTTTTGGATTCATTGGAAAACAATGAAAATTTGGATATAAACAATTTTGTTTCTGCTATGAGAGAATTTATTGTTAGAGAAAATAATGACTTTGATTATCAAAATTATAGGGTAAGTTGTATGCAAAAATAAGCGAGTTCACCTCAGAATATGTGTTGTTAACCTTAAAGTTTAAGAAGTGACGAAAACAGTTAATTTAAAAAGTCTCGAAATTGTAGTATTTCAAAATTCAATTTGATTTTTTTTATAAATTAATATGGGAATCTAACTATAAATTTATATAACATTAAGAACGCATTGTTTTAAATAACCAAAGTTTCATGCTACTAATAGCAATCTCCAGCAAAAATATTGCTACAAGTATTTTAAGTTTATATTAGCTCCATCCTATTGCTACAGGGCACTGTATTATGAAGAATATATCAAGGCAAATACAATTTATATATGTATTAAACATATTGTATATGTAATATCCATAGCAAAAAAACTTATTTAGTCGTTCCTTTTATATGCGATATGTTCACGTATTACTTCCCATAAAGCCGAGAAGGACTGAACAAGTCTAAGTAAAAGAGTATAAATCCAATCAACCTATATATTAACATAAAAAATATAGATTATTATTTAGGATTATCTTAAGAGCCCAATGTTTGATAACCGGTGTCAATTCATACAAACAATTTATTGAGGTATAACGCCAAGAAAACGCAACATTAAACTTTTGGTATAATTACATTGACATGATCCAAATTTTGTTTTTACACATATACGAGTCATATGCACTGGAGATGCAGATCACAGATCAAATGAATTATGCTGGATAGAAATGAAGAGATTGGTTTTAACTCACCCAGATATTTTAAATAAATTTAGTCACCATTTAAATTTTCATTAAGTTTAATATCCCTAAAATTAAGAATATGACTAGTTTCTTCATGGTTAATGGCAAATACAACTAAGCAATTTAAATGCTTGACTTGCTAAGTCTCTATCCGACATTACTGAAAATATTGTGCAGTAATACCTAGAAAATATCCTTGTAAAAATTATATTTAACTGCCGGTTTCTTATTTTAATATATTACATTTTAGATGTTGATATTGAAATTCGAAATAACTGGACTTCTCAATGACAAGAGCAGTATGGGTTTTCTAAAATTGCAAGTGACCAGACAATCAAGCAAACCTTTATCAGTGATAAAAACACAATCAGGCAGTGCGGAATTTACTCAAAAATGATCGGCTGCTCAACAATGGCTCAACACCAATTCTGTGCTGTATTTAAACAAGACAAAGTCATATTTGGTAGTAAATCTCAAAAAAAGTAATAACAACATAAATATTGTTTTGATTTATTTTGCATATTGTTGTCATGTTAATTTTTAATAAGAATATATACATTTATAATACAAAATGTATGTGTAACTTAATAGATCAAGTCTATTGTTTTTTTTACCAGACTTTTTATCATTTATCAAAGATTGCACTAGATTACATGCAAATTTAATTATTTCATGTTATTTTATAGGCAAACAAAAGACTTTGACATTTCCAGGATTAAGAAAGACAAAGATGCTATTCTCAATGTTGTGTAAACAATTAAGGCTATGGCAAGTTCATCTGATTTGGGAACTCCTGACCTCCTTCATTTAACTACAAAAGCTGTTTTAACTGTTCCTTTAACTTCTGATATGAGAAACAAGCTGCCTACAGGTCGAAATAAAACCATATCTTTTATTAACAACGAAATATTATCAAGTGAACAAGATCTATATTCGACTTTACCTAAATCAAAAGTTGTAACATTTTCCAGTTTGCTAAAAAAGGTTTCAACTAAAACCTCAACTGGTGACTTAGTATGTTTGCAAAACTAATTCCACTCATTAAATGCCAGGAAGTTAAAATTGAAGTTTTGAAGTATCTTCTTTATCAACATGCAATGAAATTTGCTACAACAACAGGTGGCTTAGTGAAAACACAAAAAAAAACAAAATGACTTTAATTGCTAACGCTACTGTTGCTAAAGTTGGAAAAGGTAATGCTTTAATGATTGATGCTATGGCTTTACTTCAGACAATGAAAAACATCTCCCCGACATTTACAGAATTGTCGTATTTTCTTCTGCTTACAATCTATTCTAGATTCCAGATACTGATGTGTCAGTAATAAGCATAAGTAACACATGTTCAATTGATAGTAGTCTATACTTTCTTACTGGCACTGGAAATAAACAAAGGATTATCTCAATAAATGCGATTAGACAATATTGGAACGAAGATTGAAGTAGTGCGTTTATTGGTCTCCATATGTTTACAGGTTGTTTTTTATTATTAGTCATCATGGGATTAGTGTTTATGTGGATTCCTTTTCAATTGATGTTATATATCACTATTGTTTCACAATATTAAAATTAAATGCATTACATACACTTGCATTACATGCATTTGTATCAAAGTGCGAAAATCAAACCAAATATTGTATAAGTAATGCAACTGCCATGCTATAACACTCCTTTTTTCTTTAGGTTCTGAAACAACTAGCCTTTTCATGGGAAAAGGAAAATGGTAGCCTCTGACAATCCTCTCTGATTATAGAGGATGTTTTGCTAAGTTTAGTCAACTAGGACCGTTTTTAATTACGGATAGTGTTATAGGCAGTCAAGAAAAGTTTGTATATCTTATGTACTAAAAAAAATTCTACCTGTAATTCAGTAAACGAAATGAGGTACAAAATGTTGAAATCTGGTAAATATGAAAAAGAGCTACTCTCACTGACTTTGTCACAATAACTACCAATTATACATATATAATTCGGATGAAACCATCCAAATCAAGGATTACTGAAGCATGAATTGCCATCAAATGGTTAGTGAATGCAGTAGCGCTAAACAGTGTGTTGAATTTCATAAAGTGTAGCTGTATCACAGGTTGTGACACTAAATGTTGTTTGTATGTTAAATCAGCTTTAAAATGTTCTGATCTGTGTAACTGTACAAAGTGTGAAAACAATTTCTTTGCTGAGGACGATGATTTTGATGACGATGTTGATGATTACAAGGAAGATGACCACTTATTATAATAGGCCAAACTTATTAACTATCACAAATAGTTTATACTCTTTATAGTTATACATAGTTTAAAACGCTTTCTTAGAGAAAAACAAGCTGTTAAATAGTTTTTTATAAATTATTTATAGTCGACATTTTTACACGGTAACAACAAGTTCACACAATATTTTCATAATGCTTTATAATTATCAATTTTTTTTTGTCCTGTTCGAAAATTCATTACCAATAATTTATTACCAATTTATTACGTCCATGTTTTTTTGTATTTTTAACACCTAAAATCGATAAAAATTTATAAATCAAAAATTTTAGCCTTTTGAAGCTCGATAACACAAGAAAACCGGGTTTTTGAATTAAGAAGTTTTTTGCTTGTAACCTTCACACTTTAAAACGCTCATATATATTGAACATTCTCAAGGCTGCACCATGAAAAGTCCTTTTAAAGCTTGTTTTATGTTTTAGTGGCCAATGGTCTAATTGTCTAATTATTGACGAGAGAAAAAAAGTGCAGAAAATTTTTTACTCCACCATTGCTTTGCAGAAACTTCAACTTACTTTTTCATCACCTGCCATTTTGATAATGCTACTTAAAATAAATAAATTAGTGATGACACGCTTTTATTTCATTAAATTTTTTCGCTTTCTTTTATTTTACCCTTCGACACTTTGAACCTTCATGGAGGACAGTCAGCAAAGACATAGAATTAAGAGAACTAAGGAGAAAAAAAGCTAAAAAATATTGAAATTAATCAAAGGCTTTGAAAACCACAGCAAATAACTTTTGCCTGGAAAATAAAATACCTACTTCAAGCAAACAAAAGTTCACAACAAGCAACCTTTCACTTATTTCACGTATGGCTTTCCTTTCAAATCCAATATTTAAATCTTTTTTGAGACGACTGCTCTGGCCAGAATATCAGACGAATAATCGATAAAGCAACAAATTAAATTTTAATCAAAAAATGGCCATACCATTAAAAGTACTGGCTAAATTCAAATCAGTTTCATTAACTTGTCCGACTGCAGCTTCTAGAATATCCAATTTCAGCACATTTGAATGAAAAGAGCTAATTATATTCACAATAGCTTCTAATGATCCACTAGTGTCAGCTATAAAAAAATATATAAAAATATCTAATAAATAAAGAAATCATATTAGTCCAAGGATAAGTTAAAAAGGATCAAACCAAGACTCCTTAAATAAACTAAAAAGTTATAATATTAACATTAATATTATGCTTTTTGAGCCTACACAATAACAAAATATGTTTTTTTTTTCTTTGCAAATCTCAGCTTTTAAGAACAAGCACTACTATTAAGTTATTGAAGAATTAAGCAAACTACTTTTTCTTGATTCTTGAGTTTTCATGAAAATGAACTAACATCCAATACCAATATAATCTTTCATGCTGCAACTAAAATTTAAAATCTTTAAAACTTGTGCCATTTTTTCTCTTATAAAGCTGTATTTCAACCTAGGTAGATCAAGCATAAAACTTATAATAAAATGTATATCCCAAACATGCACATTCTAAAACTTTAAGAGGTAATTTCCTAGAAGTTGACGTGAGCTTATTATCTTATAAACTTTGAAATTATATACCTATATGGAAACGATATCACCTTTATAAGATCTCTAAAGAATATATATTTTTAAATTTCAATATGGCAGCAACTTTTGTGATGTCTTAGTTTTTCAGCAGAATATATTAATCAAACCTAATCAAACCTGAAAGAAATACTAAGTTTCAAAAGCAATTTATATCTTCAGAGCCTCATAGAGAACTTTACTGCTTTAGCACAAACAAATCTTTGCAATACCTTTTTTTGAATATTTATGAAACCCAAAAAAAAAAAAAAAAAAAAAAAAGTATTTAAATACTGGCTCTTTTATTTTGTTGAAAAACTAAAGGTATTTGATGGATGTTGGTGGTATTTGTAGATGTGGTATTGGTAGCAACAGTAGTATATTATCTCGATAGTGGTGGTAATGATAATGATTGAAAACAATTTTTGGCAAAATAGAAAGCACAGCACTCCATTTCGGATAGATTTCACTTAAATTTCACTTCCATTAATAACTGATATTTTTAGCCAATAAAGCAAAAATAGGTGTGAAAAACTCTTTGAACAAAATTGTAAATTCTTACCTTTTATAATGATATTGAAAGTATTTTTTTCTTTCTCTGGAGCAGTCACACCAGATGCAGCATTTTGCCGCATTATAACTCTCATTGGAACCCGCTTCTTACGACCACCTTTCATATCTGGACCTATCTGCTTCTTCCCAACAGCTTTAAGTAAAGGTTTCTTTTTCACTTCTGGTTTTGGTTTGCTATCTAACTCTTGAAGTTTGAGTAATTTTCGAGCTTCTGCCTTTTTGAAAATACACAAAAGAAAATCGTATTTTAATTCAGTACAGTAAAAAGTACTATGTGATTGGGTAAACAGTCAAAATATATCATATATAAGTTTTTATAATGAGGTATGGAATTGTAATTTTATAATTAACTTCTGTAAAAAAAGTATATGACGAGCAACACAACAGATTTCACGTGCATGAGATTCACCTGCAAGGAAATTTTAGCTTTAGTTTCAAAGTTACGTGCTCGTTAAATTTTTAAATTCCGAAATAATTCATTTCAGATGGTATTTAGAATAAATTTACCATTTTTCTAGGTATAATATAAGTAAATATACTAAATATACAAGCTCTTTTGAAGAACAGCTATATTTTCATTTACCTTGATTAGGTCATGAAAAAAAAAGCATGCTTTAAAATTGGAGGAAATCTAACTTTAATCATTAATTAACATAATTAACATAATTAACATAATTTAACTGAAATATATATCTTTAAAATCCAGATGGATTGGAGATGTTGTAATAAAAGAAAAATGATATATACTAGGTGATTTGGTTTGCAAAGAAGCAAGGCAGAGATCAACAAAGAAGAGAGCAGAAAATTACAAATATTTTGCATATACTCTAGCAAAAATAATTTCTTTTAATGAAAATAATCATTAGCAATGTAATCCAGCATAAAATAAGAAGGTCAGAATCAGAATAACCTTCTAAGTAAGCAGTTGAAACCAAAAAAAGCTGCGATAAAAAGCAGTGTCCTCAAGTTATCTTTGGATGTTTCACTTTCATAATTGTGTCAACAGATCAACAAACAGCCATATAAAAATAAAAACCTTTTCTATATATTTATCTATGAAATCATGACAAATTGTTGTTAAAACTTCAGGGAATTTTTTTTTTTAAAGCTGATAAAATCTTGCTTATCCTTAGTTTCTTTTCTTCAGAAAAAGATATGTAGGTAAAGATTAAAGTTAAACTTTCTGACATATAGATTGACCATATTTCATGAATAAAACATAAGGTATGCAGCTACAAAATTACTAACAAATAAGCTGTAACGTAACGCTTGCAAACCTAAAACTAACTGTAATTTCCCAACCACCTGTAAGTAGTCATGGTAATCAAAATTAAATTAACGAGTCAAGCTCTCCCCAAACAACCTTATCATTTGCTGTTTGACTGGACAATTAGAAAAAAACAGTTTCTCCATAATTTCATTTTTCAAATCTCTCCACTTAGCCATGAAAAATCCAGCAGGCTTGCAGTAAAAGCTAATTTAAATTTAATTTAAAAGCTAGTTTAGCCATTGTAATGCCAGCCATTTTCCATTCAAATAAAGCCAATTTTAAAATTTTTAGTTTGTGGCATCAGTGTAAAAAAAATTCACAAGTATGTAGTAGCAATAAAATCAAAATCAGTTAAAAATACACTACCAATTATTTAATTGGCTTAGGTTAAAAACAAACTCAAGATATTACTCTAAGGCATTTTATTGGATTAAATTAAGGCTATTATAACAAATATGCATTGTAAGATTAATTTTCTATTTATCCTAATAAATATAATGAAACTCCAAAATGTCCCACCCTCAGGTTTAAAAACGTCTAATTAAAATCTGGGGAAATAGACCGTACAAACTTCAACTGGAAGTTTTTTACAAAAATAATGGTTGAGATATAAAAGTAAATTCAAAAAAAAATTCTAGGGAAGTAGCACAATGACACATTTGCCAGAAAAAACCCACCTCATTCTTTACTTGAACAACTTGGTCGCCTGGGGTTGGCATTCCTTTCCAACCAAGCACTTGGCATGGATCAGATGGTAACGCCTCTTTTAATATCTTACCATTGTGATCAAATAATTGACGCACCTATAGATAAAAATCATAATTAAACAAGGAAGCTTTATTAAAAATAACTAGAAGAAATAGAAAATTTCCACATAACATGTCTCACAGGATCATGGCAAACATTTCAATTGATAGGTTCAACCCTACAAAATGTAACATTAAACCAAAATCTTTTTCACAAAAGTAATTTAATTCAATATATTTAATGTCAATATGAACATAGTACAAGAAACATGGTAAAAAGTATAACTCATGACTGATATAAACTAACAAACTTTTAAAATAAAAAACCAAAAAAACTAAATTATATTTAATGAGAAAACTATTTTACACAAATATTCATCCAACATTTTAATTTTAAGTTTATCTTAATTTTATGTTTTTAATCTCATTGGTAAAAACATTCCAAATAATGTCTCAAAATGAAGCGAATATTGCCATATCTAATAGATTCAAGCTGCTGGTTTAAGGTGTTCAAAGATTAAAAGTCACGCTTTTAAAAAAAATAATTCCCAGAAAAATTAATAGCATATAAATAAATATATAAATATATATAGTATATAAATACCATAAAAAAAGAATTTTCCTTACAAGCTTGCAATACAAAATATTTTGAAAATTTTGTATTGAAAGGTTTTCTCAAATTTATAAAATCTATTTCAAAAAAAAAAAAAAAAACGTGTGAAAATTTGATGCACTACTGATTATTTTGAAACTATTTTAAAATAATTTCTTGTATATTTATGAGTAAAAAATTGAGATCTGCACAGAAAATCTGCAAAACTGCAACAGAAAATATTAAAAAACCTTTGCAAAAGCATTTCCAGCTAAAACAACGTTCCCAACTTTGAGCACTCCATGTTTTACTAGCAGAGATGCAATTGCTCTATAATACAAAAATAAAAATTTGATGATCAAACTTTTAAAATCATTTTTTGTTATTTCCGTTGTTATCCAAAAGCCATTCTCAAAATAAAAATAATAAACTGTAAAATTTGTTTAAAAACTTTAAAATGAAGTACAATCTAAAATTATGAGATGTTTTGACACTTTTCAGGTATTGAGCCCAGACCAAAATTGTGAAAAATTCTGAAAATGTGAAAATAATCAGAAATACCTCAAAACAACATAGAACATTTTAGCAAAATAACAAAAATCTCCAGAAGAAAATCACATGACATTTTTTTTTGACTTTACAAAGCTTTCAAAATGTTCCACAACAAATGGTCCAATCATATTTCTAACATAAAAAAATTGAATAATATTAGCCAGTGAGTTATTGGCAAATAAAATTTGAAACAGCCTTTATTAAAATTTCCACTACAACGGACAGACTATGTCCACAGGCCATCTCACTGTATCTTTCAGGTTCATAGTGCAGTCATAAGCTCTCACTTTTTCACAGGTTATAAAGTGTTATAAGGCATAAGTCTATAATAAAAATTTCTCAATTTGTAAATGTGCAGTCTTTAAAAAATATCTTTTAATTTCTCATTTTAAACCTTATCAGACATGCTATGGAATTCTCTCCACTTTTTTTATTACCTATTTGTTGTTTGGATATTTTACAGAAGACCATATATCTGTAAGTTCTACTGTTCTATATATCAAAATAATGTTTTGTAAATAACACATCGGGAATGATTTGATTATGAATTAACAAAATTTCTACTGAGCATCATGTCATCCAACCGTTTTGTCTTGTTCATGTAAGTGGAATGAGCAGCGAATTGAAGAAGCTTTCCACGAAAATTTTGATGTAATTTAAGTAAAATTACCAAACTTTGTAGGTCTCTATTAGACATTATTATAAATTATATATATATATTATAAATTATACATTATTATAGATCATTATAAGCAACTTTTTATGCATATTTTAAAGAAGTAAAATGACTCCATACAATTTTAAATATTAAATTCATCGTGAATTTGAAATTTCTTCTTTTTTTGCCAAATATAAGAACAAAAATTAATTAAAAAGTCATAACA
The DNA here is from genome assembly GCA_035046665.1 of Euphysa ruthae. Classification (NCBI taxonomy): domain Eukaryota; kingdom Metazoa; phylum Cnidaria; class Hydrozoa; order Anthoathecata; family Corymorphidae; genus Euphysa; species Euphysa ruthae. Next base: position 10,480 of record JAUZNK010015663.1, on the reverse strand, counting down.
GTCCTAAATGTCTTCTTTTTAGATATATAAAAATTATATATAAATATATTATATATATTATATATAAATATAAAAGCTCTCAGGCATCAATCAAGTTATTTAAACAACCACCACCCCTGGTAAGGTTATTGCATTTGCAACAGAATTTAAATCCAGCACAGTAATCTTTAGAAACCTTCTTTACCCTGTTGAAATCACTAGTAAACTGCACTCCAATACACTCACTATTATTCACTTTTGAGCAGTTTGCTACATTCCTATTGGTCCTTGAGAAGCGAGAATTTTACCCACAAAAATCTTCAGAGAAATTCCTTGATGAAAAATAGATTATAAAATACAAGCTAGTTTATAGTTGATTTCATTTACATGTCGAGTTTTTTAAAATGAGAAAAGTTTTGAAACATCTTTATATTTATTGCTGCTGTTATAATAAAAATTAAGAGGATTTCCATCATTCATTCAATTGTTTTTCACAATTTTCAAATTTTCTTATTTTCTTAACTTCAGTAACTCAGTTCTTCAACGGTTCTTCACCTTTCCCTTGAAATTTGTTTTGTTCTATTTCAATAAATATTAGGTAGTGTTATAAAAAAATCTCATCTTATTATAAAGCTGTTCCTTGAAAAAATAAAACTCCATAAATAGGCACACTGGTCATGCGAAGGATTTTTTTTTCAGGTAGCTAAGTATGGGAATAATAAACAGAAGGAAAATTTAAAATAAATTCATTTCATTTGGTTACCTAAATTTCTTAGACATATTAGGAGGCATGTTAAAAACTTTTATTGTATTGATGCACCGCCATAGAGCTTACAACAAGAATAGCCTTTTTAATTTATACAATTAGAGGGTTGTAACTAAAACATTTACTGCATATTTGTAAAAGTTTTTGGCAATTCATTATATTAGTTTGAAAATTAAAAACAAACCATATATTATAACTTTAACTATGAGTCAATAATAATTACATTTCTTATAAAATTTGAAACAAAATTGTCATTTTTGAACTGATTTTAACAATTTCTGAACCTGGGTTGAATGAAAATTTTGAAATGTTAAAATAATTAGAAATATATTTTTTAAGATTACATTCGGAAAAATCTAAACAATTCTTAAAAATTGTAAGACAATGACCAAATTTGTTGTTTCGGACCCTGGGTCATCAGAACTAGAATTTTTGGCAGGTATGAAATATGGGTCAAAAGAATTTTTTAATTAAAACATACAAAAATTATTAATTTCAAAAACATAATAAAAATTTAATTTAAATAATATTTTTTTTATTAAAAAAAAAAAAAAACATCAATTTTATCAAAATATAAAATTTCTATAATCCCTATAACAGGGAGTCATACATAATCTACCATGAGTCCAACAAGTATTCAGAATCATTTCATGTGATTTCCGTGAACAAAATTAGGGCAATCATGTCCAAGTTGAGTGATAAACTTGAGACACTTGGCTGACTCACCCTTTGTACTTATTATTTTCAGCTTCTAAAACAACTGCTTCAACTGGAACGCCAACTTTTGCAGAGGTATTGTGCTCATTAGAAACCTCATTCAGTAAATGCAAGAATCTATCAATATTTTTTCCCTAAATAAAAAAAAAAATCTCATAATAAAACAAATAATATTGAAGTTTATACCTCATAATATCTATTCAACTTTTGCTTAGTTCTTATCTTGAAACTGACTTAATCTCCTTTTTTTTAATATTTTATGTTCAGTAACAAAAGCGAAAAATTTCAATTAATAAGTCTATGACAAGCGGTCTGTAATGTGTAATTTTGTAAAAATTCAAAGTCACTTTTCCAAAAACAGTGCATTGTACAGAATTTCATTTTCGCAAAGTGTGTTTATTTTCTGATCTAACCTAAGCGTTTTGACTTTAAAATCTGATTTTAATTAGTTTTAAAATTTTTTTTTAGCATTTTCCTTTCTGATTTGTATCGAAAGTGCGTTATATTGACTTGGGCCAATACAAAAGAAACTCTTTTTCGAAAACTCTGGCTTGACTTTTGTTATTTTGACTATGTAGTTGTTATTGTGCATGTGACGTTGTTATTGTGCGTGTGCCGTACATGGTTTTTTGGTTTTTTATAGTAAAGTAGGTATTGAAAATCGAACACGTGAGATTTCTAAGCACCTACGAACAAGTTTACAGGCATGGTTTTCTAGTTGCTGATTGATGGTAAGTAGCTGAATGTTGTCATTTTTGAATATTTTTGTTTGTTAAAAATCAGGTCTTTCATAATACAGCCCGTCAATCAGACTTTGAGGTTTATTAAAAAGTAACCAAATGGAGGTGGGACAAATGAAAAAAAAATAAAACATCAACGCACTATATATTAACCCAGCATGAGAAAAATTAATTTTAAGTCGTGAGTGGATTGCCAACCACATTGAGTAACATGCTTTATTTTACAATAAAAAGCAACAAATTTACAAATTATCCAAACAAAATAACCAATAATTAACATATCAAGGAACATTATTAACATGCATGTGACTCTTCCACTAAGGTGGTGCCTAGGTAAAGTAGTTTAAAAGTGTATTAAGTTTAGCACAAGAAAAGAAATTAACCAAAGCGCTTAAAAAGAAAATATTTTATACTAATCTTGATATAAACATAAGCTTAATTTGGAGAAATGTCATTTGAGCAAAAATTTTTGCCAAGTCAAGCTGCATGGGTAATGCTGTGTTCAATGACCATTCTTTATAGAATAGGTTTGTAGAAAATAAGAAAACATAAATAATTTTGTTCCTTAAAAAAAAATTTTTGAAAAATGTGTAAAAAATTCAAACTTACTGTTAATGCTGATATCTCTATGCATTTAACATTTCCCCCAAATTCTTCAAGTTGTACTGCATGCGCAAAAAGAGCAGTACGTATTGTTTTCTATATAAAAAAATTTATAAATAAAGATTTTTTCTTTTAAACTTGCAGATCTTGAGCAGCAATTTTATTTTTATGCCCAGTGTAACTTTTTTATGTAACTTTAAGATAAATAGAAATAAAGATATTTAAATAAATATATATATATATATTTATATACCTATATATTTAAGTATAAAAATAAAAATTTAACTTTAGCATTTTCAGAATTTCCAAAAAATAGAAATCATATCTTCACATATTCTGCAAAATTTCAAAACAGGAAATAATTTCTTAATTAATAAAACATGCCATTTTTTGGAAAAAATAAAACATGGCTAGAGACTTAGATACAATGTAATTTTTTAACTAGCTGACATACTAACATACTAACCATCACAAAAAATATTTTTCAGAACCTGAGAATAAAATTTTCTAAATAGCCATCACGTGAAATAATTTAATTTTCAAACTGGCTGACATTTCAAAACAAGCTTGAGAAATAATATCATCAAAAATTCAACATTGGATTTAAACTTTTATTCTCAAGAAAATTCGGAAAAAAACATATTTTGACCGAATTTGCATGTAAAAAATGATGTTAAATTTTCATATGTTTCAAAAAACAATAATATTAAAGCAAAAATATGGTTTGCTAACATTACAATATTAAAATCTTGAACCTTTTAAAAGCCCAGGGATCCTATAACAGATTTTTTTGAAGTAATGCTTTTCCAAAATTTACAAAAAATAAAAAAAACTTTCAGGCCTAAATAGGCTATTCTCACATTTTTTAAGACCAGAGTTCTAAATCTATATTTTTAATATACCTCAAATACTACCATGTATGTTTAACTAACTTCAAACGTAATTCTTAGTGCTGTTTAAGAAACTTAGAGAAAAACAATCTTTAGAACAAAATCAGACCAATCTGGGAAATATCTTGGGCATCTACACTATTCTAAAAAATTTTTTTTTTTAATCTGAGAAGAATTGATTGTTGTGATGAAAGCTAAATAAAACATTTTAAAAATAGTTTCAAAGAAATCAGAAGGAAAATTTTTGAGAATATTTTGTGACAGATAGATGCATACAAGAAAATAAATTTATAGGTACTTTTCCAGAATATAACAGAACTACTAACATTTTAAAACACCATGCAAGATTTTGTGACAGAAGGATGCTTGCATGGAAATGAATTTATAGATTATTTTCCAGAAAATAATCTACTACATTTTCAAAATCATGCATTTTTTTCTGCAATATCAAAACATAACATAAAAACAAAAAAAATCAGATAAAAACTGCAACTTACAGGGTTAACTTTCGGTTTATCAATTTTATTGATAGCAACAATCATAGGAACTAAATAAAGATATTTTAAAAATTTGATGTATAAAGGTAACAAATATTATTCTTACTGTAAACAATTTAATAACAATTTCTATTGTAAAATTCAGAAATAAAAAGCATTTAGGAACAACATAAGTGAATCTTATTCTGTTCAACATTAAAATGATTATCAATTATCTATTAATTACTAATGATATAAATAAATAACCAATTATTAATTACTAATGATATAAATAAATAACAAATTGCTAAAAAATCGCTCTTGTTAATTGAAAATAAGTAAAAAAGTGACCAACAATAAATAAAACAATAAAAGGCAAAGCCTCCAAATAATAATGTTAAAAGTTTTTAGAATAAGCTGCCAATTAAAATATTTAAATGGCTCGACATCAACCAAAGCTTCAGTTGTTTAAACATATTATTAGCCTGCTGTTAAATATATTTTTCAAAAAGCAAAATAATTTTTCTAAGTCACTTCTTGCAAGGCTAGAAGCCAATACCAGGCAGGAAACTAAAGAAGTATTAAAACTCAAAACTTACTGCACCAAAATGCTACTCATATGTTGAGTGAGCGACACCCAGATTTGAACCAAAGACCTTGAGGTTGGGAATGAGACGCCTTACCAAGTTATCTGTTACCTGAGTTATTTGGGTAATAAATCAAATTAAAAGAGAAAATTTAAAACAAAACACATCATCTCCAAAAATGGAGGTGATAAGGATAAGAATTACCAGCATGTTAGAAATGCTCTTGAAAAAAGATTTAACTAAGCAATCAAGAAAATTAAATACATTCTTGACTATTATGCTGAAAGTTCAAATCACAAAAGTTCTATCAGAAATGTTTGAGAAATAAGATGTATAAACTTGGTACCCATTCCAAAATTGCTATTAATCATCAACTGCAAGTTCTAATTTACAACTTAGCAACCAACCATAAAGCAATTTGACAGGCACAAGACTTAATTTCTCCATTAATTCAATGCTGTTTACAGAAAAAGCAGCATAGCCATGGTTTTCACATAAATGTAATATGGTCATGTTTATTGATACAAAAATCAGGACCAAGAATTTTTTTTTTAACTTAAGTGTTTAAATTGCTATTTCCTTTTAAGTTCTCTAACTAAGGGCTCTTAGCAAACCTGCTAACAGTGACAACAGTAATCAACTCCATTTCCAAAATATTTACAAGGTTCTCATAATTCATATTAGTTTCCATCACTCTGACTGACTGCCTTTTTCTAGAACTACTAGCCTTTTTGGTATATACACCTATAACTTGACCATATCTCAGGCATTAACTCAATTATCCAACTCTCCCACTCATTATCGTGATCGTGACAATCAAGAACCTAAGAACCTTTTCTACTTGATCTATTTCTTTCATCAAATACTGATATCAACAAGACATCTGTCTCTAGTCCTTTAGGAAACTCTGCCATGCAGCGGCTAACATTGACATCAACTTCAACATCACCTCTTCCTTGAGCCGCCTAAATTTTTTTCCTATCACCTTGGAGACTGGTATAGCTTTTGTGATCTACACTGTCATATTTCACTTGAACAAATCACCAATCTTAATACAGAGGAAAGTGCCAAGGAAATTGTTTTTTGGCTTCAGGTTGCCATCGATGCCTTTACATTCCCTCTTGAAAGTATCAAGTGAAATAATATTTGAGTGAGATGGCATTGGTTTTCTCCAGTAATTGCAGCATTAACTGCTCATTGCAACCATTATTTTGCCGCAATATCTGTAAAAGAGTCACAGTGGAGGCTTAAACATCTTACCAAAACCAGGTCAATGAACGCTTAGTCACTTAATCTATCGGATCTCGAGACTTCTGGCGCATCTTAAATAAAGTTAAGCCTTTGATCCCTCCCCTCTTGACTTTAAGTCAAGATATGTAAGATATGAGGCATATATGATATAAGGTATATATATGACCTTATAGGTCAAGTCAGATCATATATACACGTAATGCTTAGCTTACCACCTAAGACTGACACTAACTTGACTCATCTCACAATAACAACCAAAATATTTCAAAGTGTTATCACTACGCCTCATCTTTCTAAAGCAAATGGCCCCAATGAAATTCCAGTAGTTATACTACAAAAGTGCTCTCTGGCACTTTTTTCAATTCTCTGCAGATTGCTTAAGAAGTGACCCTGTATCATATTTTTATTCTTGCTGGAAGTTGGCCAGAAAGTCACAGTATTCAAAAATTCTGGAGAGTGTCTGATCCCGTAAAACCGTCTTATAATTCTCCTTTCAATCATAAGTAAGGTCTTTGAATCATTAACTTGTGTGTTACGTGTCACTCAGAGTCACTCAAACTGTTTTCTGACTATCAGTATGGTTTTCATTCTGGTCGGCCCATTATTGATGCTGACTGTCATTTGTGAATGTGTCTACCAATCTCTTTATGCTGGTGGTAAATCCAGGGCAATTGCAATAGACTTCTCCATAAGATAAAGACATATGGTATCTCTAGTGAAATTTTGAATACCATGAAGTCTTTTTTGTCAAAAAGGGAAATTAAAGTGGTCCTTCATATCCACTCGTCGAACTGTTACTCTATAAATTCTGATGTTCATCAAGGCTCTGTTCTGGGTCCTACTATATTTTCTAATTTTCATTAGACCTGCTTAATAGCATTATATATAAGAAAATGACACTACTTTGTACTCAACCTTAAGAAACACAGACAATGCTGTGATAAAGCTGAAATGGCAGTTGACTTGGAAGATGATTGCACTGTTATAAATGGGGTAAGAAATGGTTGGTGTCACTCAATGGTTCAAAAATGAAGCTTCTTTCCATAAACCGCTTTGAGACATCTTTCCTTTAATTTTTGCTGATGAATTACGGTGAACTCACTGCAGATTCGATTTTTAAGAGAAGGGTTCACAAATAAGTTCTCTTGGAACTTTTATATTGAATCCATTGCCAAATCTGCTGCCATGACAATTGGATCTCAACTCCGGGTGTGGCACTTTCTTCTACATGAGATTGCACTTTTAACTGAGATTATATCTATAAGGCTGCTATTCGACCATTAGGCATTTCGAGGAGTAAATAAATTTAGGTGGGTGATATATAGCCTGTGTAAAACTTCTCTTACTTGGGCTTCTTTTTAAAAAAAAAATTATCTTTTCACAACATCAAATATAATTTATATATTTATTTATATCTGCAGTTTCATTCATGGTGTGAAATATATATAACGATTTAATTTATCCATGCTAAATTTTTGCTTCCTTTTTCTGCCTCTGTTCTTTATTTATTTTAGATAACTAATAATTTTATGACGGAAGAAGAAGTCACAAGTATTTTAGCACAACATCTGTAACCAATGACTTAATTAGAACTTCAATTTTTAAAGAAAGAGATTGCTGGCTTTGTTAATTTAACTTGATTAGAACAGGTGAAGGAAATTTTTGAATATTTTAGTTTCTTTTTTCTTTCTTTGAATTCTTCTAAAAATCGAGTTTATATGAAAACTATTTAATCATTTATCTGCCTTTGTATATTTCAAAAAAAAATTTAAATACACAATATTATAAAATTTCGACAAGTCCAATGAGTTATGTTACATGCTGTTATATATAAAAATCTTATTTTTATTTCTAAGAAACGAAAATTAATCAGTGGGATGTTGCATTAGAAAAGCAATACTAAATAATGCATGAATGTATTGCATGATTTTTATTACTGCTGTTATCTATTGTCTATTTTCACCCAATCCCTCCCCTTGTTATAGAACCAAACTAAACTGTTGACTAAGCACTCGCAGTAGAATAGTCTAGATTATACTTAGATACTTGATTCACCCCTCCTGCTTTACATGAACTTGGGACCATCACATATATGGTGCAGTTAATAAATTTCTGACACTTAATAGAGTTCTAAAAGCCCATGCAAAACTTGGCTGGCAGAGGCTTTTAAAACAGCCCACACAAAACCTTTCTAACACAGGCTAAATCCTGTTTTTATACCTGTGTAGTAAAATATTTTCCAACAAAATAAAAAAAATTTGCTGATGAATTACCTTGTGCTTTCTTGATATGTTGGATACACTCCTTTGTTTGCGGCATAATACCATCATCAGCAGCAATGACTAGAACGACTATATCTGTCAAAGTTGCACCACGATATCGCATCAAATTAAATGCAGCATGACCTGGTGTATCTACAAATGTCACTCTCTCATCTAATCCAGGAACTTTAACTAAATGAGAAAGGAGAAAACTTATTATTATATATATATTAGATATATTTATAGTATATTTCTTCAAAGACGTTATATATAAATATATATATATATATATATTACATTTCTTCAAAAAAGTTGTAAGATATTGACGAGATTGTTGTACTTAATTTTAACTGCGTACATCAACTTATATTTTGGCTAGATAAACTGCAAATAGCTTTTCAATCTCAATAACTATAGTATTGGTGTACATGTTATATGAGACGACTGGAAAATTGCATTAGGTGGCTTTTTAATTGAATAGAGTTGGTTTCCACCAAGGGGTTTGTTGATAAGAAGGACATCCAGGAAGTAAGATCAACTTGGGTTCAATACCAAATCAAATTACAGAGCCTGCGTCTGACCCCTAATATTAGGGTTTTGTTGAATTAACCTGTTGCCTTTTACAATGTCACAGGCTTATGGTAATCATTTTATATAGTAAGGGTATGACATTATTTTGCTTCTGATATGCTGCTTACTCTGTAAAGAGAGTACTGCCATGTTGGGAGTGAAATAAGTTTCTGGTTGTGATTTATTTTTTGTGTGTTGTTGGGATTTTCTTCGGAACTATAAGTGTGCCTAAAGCCTGTGTATGTGGGAGCATCCAAAACAGGTAAAATGAGGTCATTTAACGACGTAAAACTGCAAACAACAAAGTGATACACTAATAAGGTTATGATAAAACAATTAGCCAAAGACTATATTTTTGTGGAATCATAGCATGACCAAACACATTCAAACCTTGGGTATTTGAGCTGTAAAAAATGACTATTAAGCCACTATAATAGCAGACAACTAACCATAAAGCCGCCATTAAAACAAATTTTCTAAAACAATTTAAATTTACAGAATGCTTCACTCACAGCATGAATATTTTGGAGGTGTAAAAACATAAAGGTTGGATAAAGCCTCTAAGTCTAAGGGACAAAGATTACTATTGTAAGTTTTTAAATGCAGATAATTTATTTTTTAAGGTCTGAAAATAAGATTTCGTATTGACAAAACACTCAGCATGAAAACTTGGATTAAAGATTTAAAAAATTGTTTTAAAAAAACCTACCGATACAGAAGTAGAATCTTTATAATGTAAAATATGTAAAATAAAATATTTTGATTTTGCTAAAATTTCGTATTTTGTAAATTTTGTAATTGGAATAGATTTGATCTTGATAAATAACGTTTAAAAATTCTGATAATGACATTAAAAGCCTTTGCTTAGGAACAAGGATTTTTGTTAAAAGAACTCATCTATGGTAACTATGCTAACAATGATAACTTCATAAAAGAATTCAGGCTCATTTCTTAGAAAAAGCCAAAAATAAATCTAAATCATAATCATATGCAATAAAATGTGATTGTAATGTGAAAATAAACTGAATTATAATACTCAATATAAACTGGAACAAAGCATGGAATAAAACTAATAAATAAAGCTTTGAAAACTAAGAAACTAATTTTCGAAAAAAATTTCACAAATTTAAAAATTGGACATTCCCAAGATTATCAACTTATTCAACTAAAACAGGTAATTTTACATTTTAAGAGGGTGAAAATTCAAAGAAAAAGTGAGCACTTAATCAATTTGACAATTTTTTATTTATTTTTGGAACTTGTAAACAAAACACAGCCCCGAAGTGCCTATTATTATTATTATTATTAATATTTATAATTATATAAATATTAATTAGCAAACATTGCTGAGGAAGCTTACAGCGGGTGGCCATGAGAGATAAAATATGTATTATTATTTCTTTTTCAGAAAGAACTCATAAAAATTTCATCTAAAAATAACAAATTTGAACTATGCAGCTTGTCTCTACAGACTGAGGTTTCCTTTCAAAAAAAAATTTTAAAATTATCAAATCTCCCTCATTACTAAACTAAAACCTCAAGTAAATTATGACAAAAACCTGAACAATTATTTCCAAATAAAATGTGGAAAGGAAAGAGGAATTTGTAAGAAACTATTGGCATCAAATTTGTGAATATAT
>JAUZNK010015653.1:0-22203 GCA_035046665.1 Euphysa ruthae | reverse complement strand
TACACGTTGACGCTATTCGTAAGGCTGTAACCAGTATTCAAAAAGATTTTCACTACTTGATAAAAACTTTACTGAGCTTTTTTTACCTTTATTTAATCTTTTCACAAATTAGCAATTTAGTAATACATTACAGCTTCTGAATTATTTCAAAAAAATTTTTCTATATATTATTTAAGAAATCAAGATTAGGGGTTAGGTACTTTGAACAATATTTTAGATTGATAAAAGAAAATTCTAAAAGAAAAACTTTGCAAAGTGTCGGAAAAATGACTTATTAACCAGTAAAAAATTTAGCATGACAAGAAGAGCAAAATTCATTATGTTGAACAATTAATTGTAATAGTTTAAAACAGTTACCGATTTTCAAGTTGTTATTGGCTTTGTTATTATCGTTGTTATTATTGGCTATTAGCTAAATCCCTCTTCTCAATTGGTAAACCATTCTTGAAAGCCAAAAAAAGCAATTTCGAATTTATCTACTAGATTCCTCCTGTTAATGCAGTCTAAATCTAAATTTCCCCCTACTTACCGGCTAATTGCAACTCACCACAACGGAGCTTTAAGGATTTTTTATTTTATTCATAGAAAATTTATATTTGAGTTTAATTTATGTTATAATATTTTCGTGTGTAAAGTTAATAGCTGCAGCTGTACGATCAGCTATATAGTTATTCCAAAAAATTCTTAAAAAATTCAAAGCTAATTATTGCTCAAAACTACTAATTCTAAACAAACCTTCAAATTATCAATGAGATAACTGGACTATTAAAAGCATTTAGTGACGCTCTTCCGAATAAAATAAAACACCATGGAACTATCCTTTATGATAAACAGAAAAAATGCAGTGAATTTAATAAGTATTTGCTCCTGTTGAGCCCGTTAACGTTATCTTTAATATTAACTCGCATCAGAAAGCCTTTATTTATAGTTCATTTTCAATTTACCTCTAAAAGAAGGAACTTACCCTGATATTTTGAAAGTCTCTGAAACAAACCTTATTTTTAAAAGGATAACCCAGCGTTGCTCTATAACTAAAGGCTTATTTCATTAATTCCAGTTATTTCAAAAATCTTTGAATGAGTTATTTATAAAAGAATTTATTCTTACTTTATTTCTAAACGACTCTTTTATAAGAAACAATTTGATTTTCAAAAACACTGCTCTACTGAACACACTATACTTGAACTCGTTGATCAGATAACTAAATTTTTTGAAAGCAGCATATTTTTGTTAGGGGTCTTTGTAGACCTACTAAATCGTTTGGTACAAATAAGTTGTTACTATGGAATTATTAGTAGATTAAAAGATTAAATCTAGAGGACAATTTTTTTTAATAAAAATTCAGGATTAAAAGAGGTTTTCTGCGGTGTTCCACAGGGACCGATTCTGTGTTTATTACTTTTTTAATCTATATCCACGATATGTCCAAAGCTTCCACCACCATATCATCGATAATCTTTGCCGAACTTATTTCTTAGAAATGACAATTCCAAAACCCTTTTTAATTTCATGAGCAATGAATTAGAAATATTTAATTTGTGGTTCAACGCAAATAAACTTTGTTTAAACACAGATTAACCAAAATTCGCACTTTTCTACAAGATTTCACAACCTCATAACCTTGCCTTAAAATTAGCAAATTTATTTATGAACCACAAAACTAATGAGCAAAAAAATTGCTTGAAATTTCTAGGTGTTTTAATTGATGAAAATTTTGGAAAAGCTATGTCACAACATTAGATTCTAAACTCGCATGCGCTACTGGTCTTCTATAGAAATCGAGACCATATCTGACGTTCCAATGTTAACTTGCGGTCTAATCGTAGAAAAACGTTAATTTAAAATTTTCCTGTTTATAATGCATTTAGCATTGAATGAACTTTATTCGCTTATCTCTTCATCACTTCGTAATTACTTTAATTTTTCCTTCTATCCCTTCCTCCTATTTATTTATTGTTTTAAAAATTTTTTTAAATTTTAATTTGAACATTGTACAGTTCTATATTATTTTACGTTTTCAAGGCGTTTTCATACAACCTCTTTTATAAAGATATACTACTTCTTTACACAAACTATTCAACCTTTATAATATATCTCTACAGCTGTGCTTTATTTAAAAAGAAATAGAAAACTTTTTATTTATATGTAGTTTTTTTACAAATTTCCGGTGTCATTTTTTCCGTCTAAATACCCACGGCATGAAAATATAAACTTTAATGGTGTTTCTGATTTATGCAAGGTCAGTATTTTTTTATAGAAAGAAAAAGGCTTTATACGAACAACCGAGTAAAAATTCATGATAATTAAACGTAGTGAGCTTGTTGTCTTTTAATTGACCCCTAGTTTTTATTGGTTCATGGATCAAAAGATATAAAATCATGTATTATCTGACATTAACATCTAACTAGCTGTTTACTCGCCAAGATTTGGCTAATTGGTGCATATTTTAGGATGTGACAACCTTAAAATGGAGTCTGGAATTTAAACATAAAACAATTATATGAAAACTGTATATAAACAAATAAATACTGTATATAAATAAATAAATACTAAAAAAAAAAAAAAAAGTGAATTTATCTGCTGTTTTTTGATTTACTTATTTCAATGTAAAATATATTGACTTTAATTTATCATTTATCTAAACTATTCCACCAAAAAATTATTATTCTGCCCTCTTCATGTAGTCAAAAAGAATAAGAATAATAATTGTTCTTATAATTCATTGTTTAAGCGACCAATCAAAAACGTATAATGTCGAGCGACCGATAAAAATAATTGATTAAGACATGTTCTGAAACCGTGAACCATTATAATTTCCAATCTAATCGGATAAATGTGCTACTTCATCACGTACATTAAATGAGTGGCTATTTACGACTGGTCAATTTTTTAACATGGATCCAACAAATTTTTTTTCGAACTATTTTATTATAAAAGGGCCGCGTGGTTTGGTTCTGGTGTACTTAGAGCTCCCATTTGATCTTCCGGTAAAAAAAAATATTAAAAAATACATTTTTCTCTAAGAGGGTCTTAACCGGGGCATCGATGCCTTTACCTTTTGCAGCCTAGGTGAGTGCTCTACTGTTTGAGCTAGACCCCGTTGACAACGCAATATAAAATTTGCTATCCTCAGAAAAATAAAAGAAAAAGTGAAAACAAATTTGGAGGGGCGGGACGTCGATCTCCTTACCACTTGCATGCTAAGCGAGTGCTCTACCTTAGCCCTAGATCTTTCTTGACGTCTATAAAAAAAATAAAAGAAAAAAAAACTTGTTTTATGGTATCATTCTATTTTTCCATTGTTTAAAAACGATAAATCAAAAACGATATTGGCATTATGTAAATCTTGAAAATTGTTTTCCGGTCCATTAAATTGCTTTTTTTTTCTTTTGATGGCAGTTCACCAATGAAAATTTTGATTAAAAATTGTGTAAAATACCGCAGGTGGTGTGTGATAAATTTTCAAAATAAAGAAATTATTTTATTATTATATAGAAAGAAAAAAATATGTTGATAAAAAAACATTTATTAACAAAAATATTTTATATATAGCTATGCTATATTGATAAATCAACGCATTTAAATGAGAGTACTAGAACAGCATAAATTTTTAACTTTTTGATAATCTTCATGTTTTCTTTCAATTCACATGTCAATGTCGTATGACAAACAAAATTATTGCGACGACAGCAATAGTTCAACTGAGGTTCTGCCATCAATTTGCATGATTGAATAAAAGATTATGCATGTGCTTTATAAACGTGCATCATCACGTGCATTAACACGTGCATTATACACGTATTTATTTTTTTGATCATATAAAGTCAAGTTAGCTTATCAAAGTCCAAAGAATCAAAATATTAGAAAAATATAGGGCGGCATTTCATCTACAAAATTGCTTTTACTCAGGGAAATCAATAAAATAACGAGAAATTAGTTGGGCAAAAATAAATAAATTTATGGATCGAAAATTTACAGATAAAAAAAAATATGGAACAAAAAAATACACAGAGGTAGAAAATACAAGGTTAAAGAAGGTTACACGAATGGAAAAAATACACCAGTTGAAAAAAATTAATATGTAGCTATGGTGAGCTGGTAGATAAAACACACACGCGCGGAAAATATTCATGTTTGAAAAATGCGCAAATGAGTTTATACTCTGGAAAACTGTGAAATAAAATATTTTCCTGTTGATTAACTTGGACAATCGCAATTCTCTATTGTAAAGAATTTTTCTTTTAGTTGACTCCGCAGCAAATTCGTGCCGAAAATTGTGCCAATTTTTTCAATACTGTTGAACAATACCATTGTTCTTAAACATTCATTAGTTTAATATTTGGTTTCGTCTTTAAGGGATAAACCTCCCCTCTATTTTTGAAAAAATGAAAAAAAACATTTTATTGTTTTTAGAGACTTTAATGTATGTAGAATATTAGATATTTGTAAAAATGCCCAAAGTTTCATTTTTCTAAGGGGCGCTCTAACACAGCCATCTTAGCAACGACCTTAGCAACGGTATATAACCCTATAAAATGTAATTTTTTGGGCAATAATTCAAATAAACTCTGATTGGGAGAGCGGTATGTGTCTTTTTCGTGAAATGTATTATCACATTAGCTTGTTTCATCAAGACAAATTATTGTTTTTAATGCTAGAAGCTTGTGCTAAACTTGTATTCTACAAGTATTCCAGCCATAACAATGGGTAAAACTTGTAGAGTCAAAAAAAGATCAAAAGTATTAAGAAAAAGAAGAAGATTCCATGGAAGAAGGCCTCAAGATGGTAATGATGAAAGTGTTCCTGTAAATAACAAATCTACTCCTGCTGCCCCTGTTGTAAATGTTGCTGAGTCAAGCACCTCTACCCCATTTATAAATAATGAATCATTCAATTCTTCTGTAAATAACGAATCAATTAATTTATCTGCAGCTTCAGTATCTTCAAAAAAAGTTGATCTAATTGAAGTATCCACTCCAAAAGCGACTGATCAAATAACTGGTTATAGAATTATAAACACTACAATTTTGTCTAATGCATTTAGCATGCTCTTATGTCCAAAATGTCAAAGTTTAACCTTGACACTTGCTGATGCTATTTCCAAAAAGCAAGGATTTTATTCTTTACTGGATATAAAATGTTTGACTTGTAATTAAAAAAACAGGATTCCATACATCTATACCAAATAAGAGAGGTTATGATATAAACAAACGAACTGTGTATACCATGCGCGTATTAGGCCACGGTCATGCAGGTATTGAAATTATTTGTCTAAAAGTTGATTGCGTTACGGTGATGTTATATTCTTTTCAAAATACTCATTTGGTATTTCCAGTAAAATCCTTTAACTTCGTTAAGTCTAAATCTTTACTTGGTCGTCATTTTGCCATAACGTTTATATGGTTGTAAATTACCAAAAGAAGTGAGAGAGTACGATATCATTTCTTATCATTAGAACAAAAATATTTCTAATTCACCTCACGTCAAACTTAACCAAAAGAACATTTGAGAAATTCCTCAGAAAATTATCGTTTATACAAAGGCGTAAATGATGACCAGAGGTTTAAACCCTTGATTTCGTACCCGGACTTTTAACTCTAAACAGTTACTTTTGGAAAATTATCCTCGGACATTTAAACTACCGGATATTCGCACATTAGGATACCCACTCCCGATTCAAATACTCTCTAGGATAACTACCCCCTGGACATTTACCCGACTTTGTTTTATAATTTTTTCTCATTATCCAAAATATCACTTAAATAAAATGCCACGTGCATAGTATGTGTCTGAAGCACTCGTTAAACATGTTTTTCTCGGAAAATATCGAAGTATTCTTGGTAAACCAACTCCTGCATGAACCCAGAAAAAAATCCGAAAAACTTTCATATCGTGTGTATTTTAAATAAGACTATTTTAACACAGAGAATATATTTTTTTTTTATTTGAGGGAGTTCACTTGCTGACATGGCTTTCGTGTTTATCATGATACCTAACAAAAAGAGAAAGTTGATGTTCGAAAACTATATGTTTGTGAAGCAGAAGGACGTGGCACATGGAGCAATGTTGTGGGAAAGTTTAAAAAGAAGAAACACTCAGTCATCTCGAGCCTATGTGTAAATGAATAATGAAATTTTTGGTTGCAACACGGACAATCAAACCTGCTCTGTTTTCCCAAATCTTGCAAATGTTGCGTTCTTAAAGGCTCGATGACAACGCAGGCTCAGGCTAGTGGTGACCGAAAACAGGCAATAATCGACGCAAACACCCATTTTCAGAGGAAGAAATAGCAAACCTACCAACTCTCAAGAAGAGAAGACGAAGTATTCGAAGAACTAGGGAAGGAGATAACCCTCCAGCTCCCTCCCACCCCCTGCAGTCAACTGTGGATTTGTTATATTTTTCTCCATCGTGATAACAGCGATCCTAATGTGCAAATCTTGATCATCGAAATAGATAAAAATTTGGGCTTTTTAAAGAACGTTGATGATCCGTCGCTCCCCCGTAGTTTTCCCAACTATATATAGTTCATGGAGTAAATGGGAGTCATCACGTTGTTGGGTGCTATGCTTTGCTACCAAACAAAACCAGGGAAATATGTGCTGGCCTCTTACGGCCAACAAATGGGGGAGCACTTCAAACAATCGATATAAAATTTGAAAATGCTTGAATTGAGGCAGTTCCGACAAATTTTCTGAATGCGTCTTTATATGGATGCCTAATCCATCTCACTCAATATATCTTCAAATTTAACGGCCTACAACAATGATATATTAAAAACAATGTTTTCCACAATAATAATCTAATAATCAGATGATTAAAGTTCTAATATTCGCTTCAATTGCTGACGTTACACAGTCTTTTGACGCTTTTGCTCAGGGTTGTGTAAATAATGAGGAAAAATTTTTAGATTACTTCGAAATAAATTATATAGATGAAGTCCGTCGAGGAAGTAGAAGACCATCGAAGTTTCCGCACACTTCATGGAATATACAAGGAAGAGTGGTCAATGACCTTCCACGGACAAACAATATGCGGGAAGTATGGCATAGGCAGTTCAATCAGTGTGTTACGATCATACTTCCTACAGGCTGGATATTGATCAAAGCTTTGCGACATGATGCCTCTATAGTTTCTTGTCTACATTTTAGTTGTCCTTTTAAGTTGTTTGTACAGTTTATGTCTTATAGCTATTTTGTCTGCAACTTCTTTGTCAAACCACTCTTGAGAATTGCTCACTTGCTTTTTGTTCAATTGGATCACTGGTTTTTCACTTAATACGTAGCAGCTATTGATTCATTTGCATCTTTCTTTCTCTTTATTTGTTGTCAGTTATGAAAGCGTACTAAGTTTACACGTTTTGGTCTTACGAACTTATGATGTTCATTTCATATTTAGTTATCAGCCATGACAAACTTTAATGCTTTGCTGTTAAAATACAACTTAGCTGGACCATTACAAGATAAACTTATGATAACATTGCCTGTCTTATTTATTAACAACACACAAAATGTAATAAAGTCTATAAAAACTTCTCAAGCTTGAAAAAAATATTATGATGTGCAGAGTTATCATTTTTAATTTATGTATGATAAGTTTTGAAAAGACTGTTATCCTCTCTATTATAGAGTATTGCTCTTGGCGATGAAATTGCACGATTAATTGAAACACAGAAGTATAAGAAGAAGTATAAGTAAAATTACCTAGCGCAATTCTGTCTGTTAAATTTAAGGCAGAAGGTAATGATTTACTAAGGAAGGTTTTACAAAAATATCGGGAAAAAATTGAGATGATGGCTTCGATTAATCAATAGCATTTGAATATAAGAAACTTAGCAGCAGCTAAAGTAGTTAATTCATTTAAATCCCTTTGTACATTAAGGCTGATTACCCTCTAAATCAAATGAAGTTCTTGTTCAAAATTTATGATAGGCCTTTCAACAGAATTCTTTATTCTTTAAGCACGAAGTTGTTGACTTTTACTTATTTTTTATTCCAGGGTCTAACTCTGTTGTCTAATTTATCCGGTTGCAAATCTAAGTTGATATTTAGCAAAAAGAGCGAATAAAATTGGAGCGTTTATTTAACAACAATCATCAAAGATCGATGTAACAAATTATATCTATCATTGATAATAAAGTTAAAAATAGGTAAAGTCTGGTTTTAGGTTCTGAAAATTGGCTTAAATCTCTATGATCCCTTCTATTTTAGGTTTTTCAAGTAAAGAAAAACTTAACATAAAGCTATTAAAAGTTAAATTCAGACTACAACTTATGATTTTCTGGCCGCACGATTAAAAAATTTCAAATACCTATAGGTGTGAGTTTCTCCCTAGAAAAACCATTTTTTTCAACGTAAGTTTTAAGTACACCAGGACTAAACCGTTGGATCTCACTGTATATAAAGCTTAGGTTGCACTAAAACCCAGCAACTTTTTTCACAACGTTCTAAAAATCATTTCTTTTGTACTAATTATTTGTTTTCTAAAATTGTTTTCTTGTGTGTTTTTGACTAAAACTTGCATACGTGATTTATATTTTTATTTAAGCTGTAATTGAATTAAAAGAGTTTTACGAAAATATGTCACAAGCATATCAGCAATATGTGGGGTAAATGGTTTTCTTTTTGATTTTCGACCAACAACCTTTGAAGCTAAATAACTCAAAAAATTAAGCAAGTTAAAAAAAAAACTTGAGAATCGAATAAACAATGCTAGAAAGTTAGTGTAACAATGTACATATTATACAAATATCAATATACAAAAATCAAAACTTTGTAGTTGACTTTTTACAAAAATTTTTAATTAGAGAAGGGTTGTTATGTAGGGGTAGATATATTTTCTTATGAGGACCCAATGTGGAGTAAAAAGTATGTCTGGGGCTTTACCAAAGTTTAATTCTTGCATTACTTCTAATATAAAATGTGATTATACCCAAAGATTTAACAACAGTGACGGGAAAAATTGAAAAAAAAAACCGAAGAAAGCAAAAAAAAAACATATGCTCATGACCAGATAAGCTGGTCACCGAGCCAGTCCAAATTACATAATGTAATGTTAAATCATATAAATACTTAAATATCTTGATATAAATCCGTGAGAGCTCTCTGAAATCTAAAGCTTTTCAAATCTACTAATACGGTAAATCCACTAAAACCCCAGTGCTTAAAAAATAGTACAAATTAAACCAATATTTTTTAAATAAGCCTTAAATGAGTTTTGGTTTTCATTCATTGTTATTAAACCATATTAATAAGCGAGAGAGTGCACATATAAAAAGTTAAATTTTAAAGTGAGGGCGTCAATTAAAAGGGGGTGCTTAAAAGAGGGGGTAGGTATTAACGGATCTACTGTGTAAAAATTTGTATCATTTTTTGTTTTTTTTTTTATTTCAAACCAAATTATTCCTTCAAAAAAGTTATCAGAGAAAAACGATTCATTAACTATCAGTAAACATTCCATATCTTCAATAAAATATTTTCCTTTTACAACAACGTTTAGCCAAAATACCTAAACTATTCGTTTCAATGCCATTGTAAAAAAAGCATATTTGAATATCTTGCTGTGTTTTTTAATATTGCTGTGTATTAAAATCGTAAGTTACTGATAAAGAATATTAAACTAGTTAATAGACCTTCAGCCACCTTTTTCTAGTTCCGCATTTCAAATATCTTATTTACCTCGCTTTCTCAAAGCACATTTTTTTTTAAAGATTTGTATGCAATTCGAAGCTAAATCAAAATGTGCCAATTTTAATAAAAATTAAAATATCAAAAATTTGGCATTTACTTATAGATCCTAATTTAATCCTGCAATTATTATGGTCCTTAGTTTAAAATAAAAGGTTATATAAATCCATTTATAGTGTTAAGAGTTTTAAATATAAAATGTTTTGTCTACCAGAACCAGTTACATTCAAAGTTTTAATCAACAGCGAAATTTTTTGCTTTCATTTTTTAAAGACCTAGATGATTTATAACCGTACATCCATCAAAGTTTTAAACGTTTTTATAACACTAACTAATATAATGGAGATAAAGCATCCACTACAATGGGTGTTAAACATGTAGCAAACAAAACATTACCAAATTGGGTGACGAGTAAGTGCAGTATGTATTCTTATAATTGCAATTCATGGGCAAATGCGAACGAACTAAATTTTTTTTCATTTCCATAAAAGATAACGATAAAAAAATTACTAGATAGAGACATCAAGGGGATGAGAGAGGTTGAGATCATTATGAGCATAATGATCACAAACTCTCAGCTAGGTAAATAATATCTATTTAGACGGATGAAAGTCATTGAAAATATTTTATGGGGGAATTTTATTTTTTATTTTTTTCATGACGTTTGCCCTCATGGGGAAATAGCAATCTATTTATAAATGTACTGCCATAGCCGAAAATTGTTTGTCTTTTAAAAGGGAGATTTTAAATTAAATTTAGTTTTTTTTTTGTTGTCGGTATGTTGCTTTTTAATAATTTTAATCAGTTATAGTACACAAGCATTTTTTTAAACTTCGCAAGTTTATACATAGCAGGTATTTTTAATCAATAGAATTTTAATTTTTCCCTAAGGATTTAGTAAAATTTTATTGAATCAAAAAACTTGTGTTTTATAAGTTTTCAGCGGGTATCTTGTAAAAGCAATTAAATTTTTTTTTTATTACTTGTCAAAACAAGGGTTTTTCCCAAAAAAAACAATTGCCTAACCGAAATTTTTTTTTTTGCGGAGACTTGTACCTGAGATTCATTTTCCAAGACAAGCTAATTTTTTTTTGTCTTTTCGTGACGTGCAGATGACGTAACCATTCATAGTCATCAAAGGATAAATATCTTTAAATGTTTGATATCATTTGAAAGATCTGCTCATTCTGAGCATAAAGCTTAAGATTATTTATACTTTAATGATTCTTTCAAAAGTTGTTATATGTTTCTTATAACGTCATTATATTTGGCAGGGAAGTATCGTCAAATTTAGCGTTTTTGGAATATACTATTTTTGCCATGGAAATATTATGCTTAGTATTTCAGTACTTTTATGTTTATACGTAATGTGAGGTTATATTTTTATGTAAAAGTGAGCATGAACTGTTGTTTAAACTGTTGTAACCTGACATGCTTTCATTCTGTAAGCAAACATGAGAAAGGTCGGCCTTTTGGAGGTAACGCATTTATTAACAGTTACAAACTATTCCATAGTATTATAGTAATATTTTCTGTATTCAGCTTGAGAAATCAAAGTTAATTGGTGTTTACTTGACATGTTGTTCCAATAGCTCGGGTAGTGAAGAGGAGTAGAACAGCTTAATACTATTAAAACACTTCTAAATACTGTCAAGATAAAGGTAGAACTATAATTTCCAATCTTTTCTTGATAGCATTTTTGATTCTTCTAATAGAAATAGTGTAAATCAAAACTCACACTCAAAACATTTACGACAATTTCTAGAAAGTAACCCTTTCGCATTTAAATATAAGTAACCATCTTCCAATTTCTCTTAACATATATTATGAACAAATATCATTAAGCAGTGACATTAATCACATTACAAATGATAACTTCATCCCACCAAAAATATGGAAAGATCCTAATTTTCTAAGTTTATAATGATCAGCTGAATAAAGCATTTAAAGATTACCTATTTAATGCAGGAAACATTGAACTATAACTTAACCACTTAACCAGAATATCACCTGCAGTGCACTTTCTGCTTAAAACGTTTTTTATCCCAGTAACAAAAAGTCATCAACGTCACACTTCTCAAAACCATGGTAATCTCGTTGGAAATGTAAAAAAGTACCGCACGAAACTATTTTTCAGTTCTGCTCAGAATAAAAAATTGTAAAATAAATACATAAAGATGAACAATCTCAAACAAGCTAACCCACAGAATTTTTGGAGTAAGTCCAGACAACATACTTGCCATGTAACATTTGAAAGAAAACAAATCCCCTGATCCATTCACATACTAGCTCACACCAGAATCTCTATCAAATTCAAAACTTAAAAAATTCTTACAAAAAAGTGATATCAGTATTACACCAATATTTACAAAATTGCTTGAATATTTGATTCTAATTATAGCTTGTAATATTCCAACAAGCCACACGTCACAATATTGATTCAAAATTAATATTTCTACTTTGCATGCAGAATATTTGATAAGTGAAACCATAAAACTTTAACAATAATAATTCACCTGTTTATGTGTGTAGTCTCGATGCCGAAAGAGCTTTTGATAGTTGTAATTTAAACATTTTGTTTGAAAACTTTGTTTTGAGAAAAATATGGCTCTCAACCTAGTAAAAGTTATATCATCACTATATGAATTTCGCACTGCATTAATTTCATAAAACCGTCATTCATCAAGAACTTTTAAATTAAAACAAGGCGTTCGTCAAGGATCGAAACTTTCACCACATCTTTACGACACATATAACGAAACCCTATTAAAAGCAATGTCTAACAACAGATCTGTTCGCACTTCCATTTTTGGTAATTATATAGGTATCGTAGCCTACGCCGATGACATTATCTTATCAGTACATTACCAGGACTCCAGACACTAATCAATAAATGTAAGGACAATAGAATTTTATTAACTCACCGCAGCTAAGACTGAATTTATGATAACTGGAAAAGGGTGCTTAAAATTTTTTTCTGTTACCATTAGTGATACTGTTGTAACCCTTAGCAACAAGCTTAAACATCTTGGTCTTATATGGGATAACGATAATAACTAATAAAGCTTCGCTAAACAATATAAATTTAAACTAACGAATTATCGGAAAAACATCAGTTTAAAAATTCGCTTTTGTCATCCTAGCACAATAGGACACCTATATAATGCATTAATTCTGTTGAACTAACGTATTGACTTGATATTTTAAATTTTACAAAAGATTCGCTTAAACGTTTTGACATTATTGGAAGATCAATCTGAAAAACACTTTCCAACAACTTTTCAACACTTTTCTGAACACGGTAAAAATTATCTAAATTTTCTTTTTAATATCGGCCACATATCTCTTACCACAATTGGTAATAAACTAAACTTATTTACAAGATTGACAAACAATGAAAATACACGTTCAATAATTTTATCGCAACTAGAAAATCTTATTCAAATAAACAGTTTCGTTGATGAAGTATTTGGCTACTGCGAAAAATTCGAAACCGATTTTTATGATTTTCTGATATCCATTACGAATTACCCAACGATGTTTACAACATTTAGCGTTAGAGATTGATTTCTGGAATGTGAAAGATCAAAGACAAATCTTTAAAGTTCTTTCAAGCTTTCTTTGAAAAATTTTTGCCTTATGTCTTGTATATTATGCGTGCTTATTAGAAAATATATAATACAAAAGTAAATAAATATAATAAGAAATGTAAATGGATGAGTCGTTTTTTAAATATTAGCAAAAATGAAAAGGATATTTTAATAACGAAAAAAGTATTACTTTAACTGATGTTGGCTGGG
Organism: Euphysa ruthae; assembly: GCA_035046665.1. Taxonomy (NCBI): domain Eukaryota; kingdom Metazoa; phylum Cnidaria; class Hydrozoa; order Anthoathecata; family Corymorphidae; genus Euphysa; species Euphysa ruthae. The sequence goes on along the minus strand of JAUZNK010015653.1, from coordinate 8,717 downwards.
ATAATTTTAAACGCCAATCAGAAAATTGGATGCATATAGAGGTTTTTTATTTTTGTTGTGATATCTTAAGAATATTCGAAAACCTCTTATTTATTAGTCAAAACAAAACGGATAGTGGCCACCCATAAAGTAGGCACACAATAATACTCGAAATTTTAACGCCCTCTCCCACTGTACGCAACTGTACGCTTTTACATAACAACTCCTCCCCCTCTTGCCTTTGCGTACGTATTTCACTAATTTTTGACTTCATAACATGACCGGAAACTCATCTCCCTTATTGAACTAGTAACGCCGTTTTATTTCGAGAACACTAACAAACAGTGAAGCTGACATAAGTTTTAAAACATTTTTTTCTAACAACCTTTTTTATATCATTAATTTTGGATGACATTGAAAGGGTCGTATCAGAGCAGCATGATGTTGTGGTTTATAAAGCTAACTCTGATAAAATTTATATCCAGTCAAAAGAAATAGAATTTGGCATACCCAAATTTTAGTTTTTCCTTTCAATCATTTTTCTATGGTTCCTTATTATCTACTAACAGAAGCTCCGCCATTCAGCAAGTCAGCATTACAAAAAGCTATTAGACAAAAAAAAATTAGAGTATATATCTAATGTTTTCCCCATGTGAGCATATAAATCATGCAATGGGCAAACGCAAGAAGTTGGAAGCTTTTTTTAACCACTGAAGACAATATCACGTGCGTATAAGTATTTTGCGATATACAGAAGTTTATACTACCGTTTATGTGATGATTAAAAATTGCCCAATGTTAGAGAATATTAAACAAGAATTACCTCAAAAGTTTTAGCTCATTGGATGATATATCATTTCTTAAAAAAGTGATTACTGCCTTGGATATAAGGCAGAGGCAGTGCATTATTTAACTAGGCGTAGTTTATATAAAATTTGTTTTTTATTATATCAATCAAAGAAGGGACATTATTGTGTGTTTGTTTCTAGAGCCAAAAAATCTGGGTTATTGAACGTGCAGAATTCTACGCGGCCAATAACCCAGGTTCTTTGGCCACTGCTGTCCTCTCATCATATATGGTTAAAAGTTTCCTTGACAAAATAAAATTCTGAATTTCAGTTTCACCAATGCCAACCAGTTATAAAAATAATTAGCTCTGTTGGCAAAGAAAATGTTTCATCAGTAATAACGGATGAGAATAGAGTAAACCAAAACTTGTTCAAAAATTCCGTACTCTTGATGCTAAACCATGGATGAAAAAAAAAACACGTTTTTATTGTATGATTATGCTCATATCATCAAATGTACTTGAGAAATAACTGGCTGTAATAGAGAAAATGGGAGAATTGAAGTTCATCCACAATGGTGAGGTTGTGATTGCTAAATGGAGTGATTTAAAGGAGCTATACCAATTAAAAGCAGAAAGCCTCTTAAAATCCAACTTAAATGTCTATCGCTCCTAAAAACCGATTGAAAGTAAGCCACTTCAAACCTGAAAAATTTATTAGTTTTTGAAAAAAAAGTTATTTATAAATATATATATGTATACATTTATGCATGCCAAAAATTTTTTCAATCTATAGTGAATAAACCTTGGGTAATTCTATATTTTCTAAACAAGGGGAAAAACTAAAAAAAGCTTATGCTCAGAAATTTGGCCCCAAATGGATTAAACCACGCATGTACCGAACTGGATTGCACAACAAACATTTCATCAATGAGTCAAAGAAAATAATTTTTGGCTTTAAAAATTTAGATTCAGCAGAAAATTATTAAATATTAACTTCCTACAAAATAAAACAATAAATAATTCAAAGTCATGTTTGGAATGTAGAATGTTATCTGAGTGTTTAACTTCATTGCATCAAAATATGTTTAAAAGAATATTCAAAAATAAAATAACTATAGCTTTTGTTCTCATTGCCACTGCCTTTATTTGGCATAATTATTACAATCATGATGATAACTATGAAAGTGTTATGACTCATGACTCGGGTTGCGCCCTACCTAATTTGCATGCATTTCATTCAGACGTTCTTCCCTTCATACGTGTTCCGAAACCCGAGATATGTACCACAAAACAACATGGGCATGTTTTTAATGGAAACCTAGTTCTACATTTAGAAAATGTCTGGAAAGCTGGTTTCTATTATCTTGAACGAGTGGATGACTTTCGCACGCGGTTTTCAAAATGGCAACCAATAATCAACGATGATCTGTTTCCTATTAAAGGTATTTATGTATTTTCGAAATTTCGTTTATCAAGACTAACTAAGAAATAGATGAGTCGAAATCATACCTATGCTCCACAAAGCTTTGAACAACATTCATAACATTCGATTTTCTTGCACCATATAAAATATCGCTTATTGCTTTAGCGTTTTTTAAAAAATAATTTTGGTTGACTCTTTTTCATTTTTTTCATGTTAATTGGGAACATATATAAAATTTTTAGGCTGCCACCAATCAAAATTTCTGCAACAATTTACTTTTTATTACCTGACGTCATTTTTTTTTTTCTGGTAAGAAACTGCAAGTGCTAAGTTTAAGAAATCAAAAAATTTAAAACTGTGAACCAACATAATTGTGAAAAGTGATGCCAATTTTAACACTATGTATGTAAACTGGTGGTTAGGCAGTTAAATCATAAGTAGCTGGCCACGTAAAATATATTAATAGAATGGAAGTTTGACTTAAGTTGAGGTAAAATGATATCTATACAATTGGGAATAAATAAGACACAAATGAAAACAAATAACTATAGCAAATAAAAAGTTTTGAGTGAAAATAACGTTTTAGGGAAAATAATTTTTTATGGCTAAGTCATATTTTATCAGGATTAGCTAATTTAATAACACGGATATTTTCACAGGTATACTTTCTTGTATTTTTTGTTTCAGAAGCAGCGCATTGCCTCTTTCTTTCCGATAATTTTCTGCTCTTTCTGTCATCACGTGGAGGGAAATATTATGATACTGCCGACGTTAAAAGTACACTCCAGCTCCAGGCTAGGGAAAGAGAGCTCAATAATACATGCGAAAAAACTGAAAAATTTTTCTTAGACAAAAATAATAACTTGGTTCATTTGGCTTCAAACAGATGCATTGTACCAAAGAGTAAGAAATTGCTTTATTTTACCAAATGGTATCTTACTGGGTCCGTAACAGTCCAAGTGAACTTAGACTATGATTATGGGTGTCTTCTTATTTATATTTAGAAATATTTACAAGAATATTTTGTTGTTGTTGACACCCAGTCCAAAATTTTTTTGACTATCGCAAAATTTCTACTTCCTTTTTATCAGGGCTTCTTGTTCTAGTTAATAGAAAGACATTAAACTAAAAACTATATCTTTGATTGATTTTAACAGGTCGATGATAGAATAAACATTGACTAAAGTTTTAATTGATTCCAATAAAATTTTTGTTCTTATTTTAAAAAGGCCTTCTGAAATTTTTTACCAAGCAAAAGATTTTTCGAAAAATTTATGCACCGGTTAGAGATTTATCCTCGAAGTATGTCGTTTAACCAGCAAGTCGACTTTTATCGTGTATGAATTTAATGAATAGTGAAGAAAAAATTTCAAAAATGATAGTCATGTAAAAAAGACTTCTTTTAATAATTTCTGATATTTATTTGCGCCAAACTTGTAATTTTATTTAAGATAACAAACTTTTGCATTTGGTAACAATCCCCAGCTAGAATGTTTCATTTCTCACTCATTGAGTTTGTTAGTGTTCATAGCTATAGGCGTGGAAGTTCTTCAATATTCCATAATAACTAAATTATTAAGGCAGCTTCTCTAATCATTAAATTCTTCAATTTTCATATAGGTTCAGAAAAAGAAAGTCGTTTATCCCTTAGCAATATAATTTGTGATGACGACAGCTTCTATAAGTTTAGTATTATAGAAAATAAGAAGTTTAAGCACATCGCTTCGAATCTCTGTATGTCATACCGGCGGCTTGATCATACAATAAGATTAAGAGCGTGTCACGAAGCTACTGAAATACAGCTATTGTTGTCTCATAGTGAGTATAAAATATTTCAAAATATGATATATTGGCGTCTGATTATGCAAATTTTCTGCTATTTACAACCTGTGTTTGGTTAAAATCAAGTCATATAGCTTTGTGGCAGGAGCTCATTTGACTGTAGCGCAAAGAATTATCTATTAATTATTGCTACTTTTTATTCTTCTGCACACATTCCCATTTTCAAATCTGTGAATTTCAAGGTTTTCATGTGTTAAATGAGTCTTGTAGTTCATATTCTATTCATGCCTAACATTACACAAAAAAAACATTAAACAAATTCTAAGCAGTTAAAAACTATAACTCCCATTTTAACTAAGCAACATCCAGTACAAAAGCATGACTTTAGTTGCTCATAAGAAAGGGAAAAAATTTTATAGCTTACTAAAGCTAAATACGTTATTGATATTACACGGTTTTCAAAAATCTATCAATTTAACACTACATGAATTTTTTTAAGGTATCAAAATCTCACATCCTATTAGAGGTGAATTTATAAAGTTGGAATTTATTAAAAGTGGCAAACAGCATATCGAATATCATGTCAGTTTCAAGGATTCATCTTCTCACTTTAAAAGCAGTCCCTACAAACCTACTAATATCATAATGATAATGGTTGACTCGCTTTCCTATTTGAATGCTAAGAGGAGTTTAAAGAAAACATATTCTTTTCTTACAAAAGATCCATTGAGCTTTATAATGAAGGTAGCTTAACAGTTTATTTATTTATTTATTTTTTTCTTTATTTTTTTTCTTTTTGCGCTATCGATTAAATGTTGGTTTCATTTTTTTATCACTATTTCTAATAATCTAAATATCTAAATAAAATAACTTTCTAAAGCTTTTAGCTTGTGAATTATCAGATATATGAAAGATGCACAGGTAACTTTGTTTAATAATCTAAATTGAAATCAAAATATAAAGGTTTGCGAAAGCATGGCAAACTTGTTGACAAGTCAAAGTTAAAAATTTCTAAATTGGAAAATATAATGTTCAAAGTAAGACGAAAACTATGCGCTAGCTGGGAATTGAACCCGGTGCACAAGAATGGGAATCTTGTATGTTATTATTACATATACTAATAGCGCATATAAGAAGTATCATAATTCCAAATAGTATATTTGTATGAGCAGAAGAAAACTGCGACAGAATTCAACGAACAACAATTTTTCTGACGCTACCAGTGATTAATATGCAATACACTTGTAAATAGAAATAAATTCACTATCAACAGTATTGAAATTAATTTTGATTTGGTACCTAATGACAGATACGTCATATCTTATTGTCTCGATTGAATTATTCTTTACTGTCCAAATATTATTAATAAAGAAATGTGGAGGCGAGACAAAATATGGAAAAATAGGAAAAAATTTGGACCCGAATTTTCTGCGGAAAAAAAGTTATCCTCGCTTTTTTGCTTTTGAAATTAACTGATAACTTCGCAATAAAACTTCTACGTATGAAAAAAACAACGGACTTTAAAACTTGCATAACTATAGAAAACACAGAATTGAGGTATAAACTAAAGTTTATAACAGTCATCTCTAGATATATTTTTTTTAAGTTTAAGATTGTCTTTAGTAATTTAGATTAATGTTTGTAAATTAATAGAATCCAACTATGTTACGTCGAATTATCAGTTAAGACAAGTTATATTGAATAAATGATGAAGCGCAATAAAATTTATAGCTCTTAAAATACATTCCCTTCCATAAACCGTGATTTTAGACTGAATTTTAATTCGGTAACGATTTGGCTTCCATTAAAGCTGGTTGTAATGAATTTCATACAGTTACAGAGTGATGAAGCGTCGTAACCGTACATTTTGATTAAGTTTTTTATAAAGGTAAGTCTAGAAAGAGTTAAATTTTTTGTGGAAACGGGTCTTAACACCGACCTTTTTACGTTAAATACGTTATATGGGACGGAAGTTAAAAATTAGAAGATTTTCCAGTGAATAGAGTTAAGTTTTACTCGATTTTTGATATGTAAAAGGTCAGTCAGTGAGAATAGTTCAAATTCTAATTGATCAAATACTGAATACTTAAAAAAAAACTCTGTAGGAATCCGATTATTTTTAGAAAATCATTCAAATGAGAATTAGATTTTATCGCATTCTAAGTGGAATCCTACTTAAAAAACCTACTTCAAAATTTTTTGTAGATATTAGCAAATTTTTTGAAGAAAATTCTCAAAAGCTGAAAACTATAAAAATAGTCTGAATGATTTCTGTTTTTTGAAAAAGTGTCAGAAAAGTTTTAATAAAACGTCATCGTCGGAGAAAATTACCTGAATTTCAGTGCAGGGCCCAAATGCGCGAAAATATAGACATTTTAGGTTTCAAAACAGTATTTTTCCTCAAACTATGTTCTGGTTATTGAAATATTGTAAATAAATATAGTTTATAAATATTTTAAAGATTATTTTATAAATATTTCTAAAATAATATAGTGTCCAGGGTAGTTAATCATGTTAGATCGTTTATCTTTTAGCCACTAGCACTTGGTTCTTCTCCAAGCCATTTATGCCATCAAAATTCCCTTTCATAAACATATTCTGGATTTTATTATTCTTATAACTAGATTTTCTCTTAAAAATCTGCTTACAAAATTTTTATCAAAATTGATGCACAAGATTAAGGCTTTGGTAGGCTTTGGTTTCATTCGAATTATAGTCTAGATAGGCTTAAATTATAGATGATGGATATAGCAATATAAATACCTTAAAGTAAATCGCTTAGAAAAAATAGTGATATTGAATTATAAATTCTTTGACAGATACACGAATTTTAAAAAGATTTAACTCTTTAATAGAATATTATTCCTTTTTTGAAAATCCTTATGCGATTTTAGGGACACACTATAGTTGGTGATGGTACAACAGCTCAATTATGCGCATTCCTGACTGGTAAAGAAGAGCATTTGTTGCCTGAAGCCCGTAAAGAATTTGCAGTAGATGAAGATGTTCTGGATAAATGGCCTTTCATTTTTAAAGATTTACACAAGATGGGATTTAAAACTTGGTATTCTGAAGACGACCAATTAAGTGGAACATTTCAATATAGATTGATAGGGTTTCAAGCACAGCCCACAACATATTATCTTAGAACTTTATGGAACAAACTAGATCAGTATTTGTATGGGAAAGGTAAAACCTGTCATCATCAATATAGTCTCCTTTATTTAAAACAATTTCTCATAGAAAATATAAACATGAACAAATTTGCGTTGGTTGTGTTATCAAAATTATCCCATGAAGATATGAATGACGTATCTCTTCTTGATAATGATTTATTAGATTTCTATGAATTTCTGAGGAAAGAAAATTTGTTTCAAAAAAGTTTTGTCTTTCTTTTTGGTGATCATGGTCCCAGAACAGGAAATTTTCGCATGACATTTCAAGGTAAATTAGAAGAACGGTTGCCTTTTATGACACTCACCACGCCTGATGATTTCGAAACAGCCTACAATGGAGCAGTTGAGAATTTAAAGGAAAACTCACAAATTCTAACAACGCACTATGATGTTTATGAAACCCTTAGAGATATAATATCATTGAATCAATCTAAACCTACTTTTGGAAAAAGCTTTTTTAAAAATATCACAGCTCTTAAACGTGGATGCGCTAAAGCAGGTATTAAAGCACATTGGTGCCCGTGCTCAGCTTACACCAATGTTGATACTAAAGACGTAATTTTGCCAACTCAACATATTATTGGATATATTAACAAAATGATAAATAGTAACATAATATCCAAAATAAAATGTAGCCAGGTTACACTCAAAAGAATAATCAAAGCGCATAAGAAGTCACTTATGAAAGAGGTAATAGACTTTTACTCGACAGAAAGAAATGAAGTATGCGATTCTTGTCGTGTAATCTCCAAAAGCAATCAACCAAAGAGATTTTCTTATGAAATCATATTTTCAGTAGAACCAAGCGATGGAATTTATGAGGGAACGGTAGATGTGATTTACTCAGGCAATCAAACTAAGTTTGAAGTTTTTCAGAGCGTCAGCAGAATTAATAAATATGAAAATCAAGCTGAATGCATTGGAAGCACACTTCCTAATTTAAAAAGCTATTGCTTCTGTAAATAGCTGCTTTTACAAAAAAAAATTATATAGATCTTATAGTTTTTGATTCTGATTATAAAAATAACCTTATAACCTATACTAAACCTAATTACAATGCCTGGATCATGATGATGATAACCATAACGTTGGAAAATCAGTTATGACAACTGAATGACCAGTTGCACAACGATTATTTGATCCGGTTATAAGCATGGATCACCTGTTGATAGAATATCATCTGTATCGTCGTTGTATCGTCTTGATCGCGATTTATACTGTGTAGTCAAGGTCCATTTATTTCTTAAACAGGGGTCTGAACGTAGATCTCTACGACAGGGAATATTTTAAACCATAAATAAACAAAAATATTACAACATGAAAATGAGGTGTTTTGTTATCTAATGTGAATTTATTTCCCCAAAATCAACAAATTAAAATCAAACTATTTCACTAGAACTATTTTCTATAAAAACAAGATTCAAGGTTTAATTTAAAAAATTATTTGATATGTCCATGGGTTTCTCATCCTTTGGTCTTTGTTACCTTAAGTTGAAGTTTATCGTTAGATATGTCAATGGGTTTCTCATCCTTTGGTCTTTGTTACCTTAAGTTGAAGTTTTTAATT
>JAUZNK010015642.1:0-22203 GCA_035046665.1 Euphysa ruthae | reverse complement strand
GTGTTCAGCCATCCCGAAGTGTGAATAAAAATGTTTGCAGCGTTCTTTTCACCAATTATTTTGACATTTAAAAGCATCCTGGTATCAGCCTTTTCATGATTTGATGCAGGTGCTGGTAAATTCAATCCCAGCATGAAGCAAATATCGTCAAATACCACATATACATCTAAGTCTCCGATAACTTCACAGTTACTTTTCCAATAGTTGACTAGAAATCTGATGAACTCCGTCTTGCTCTCTCCACTTGAAAAAAACGACCCTCATTGCTTTATCATCTGACAACCGATTATTTTCTTGAACTTCAGCTTCCCTGTCTCGCTGTGTTGTTGTTCCGCGTTCTTGATGGAGCACTTATGATAACATCAAATATCAGCAAATTCTGTAAATGCCAGGCCATAATTCTTCCTCACCATTGCCATTCCATCAATAATTGTCGCTACAAGTGGTGGTGTGACATCTACGCAAGTTGGCCCTTTTTCAAGCTCGTGCATCAGTGAAGATTTGCTTGTTTTGACCAATTCTGCTGCTGCACGCACTGGTAGCCAAAGACCACGGAACTAGTCCATGTGGGTAGCAAAAGATTTCTTTCAGATCAATATTTCGTGTTTTTTGGATTATAACTATTTTCCCGAAGATTTCACTTTGCGAACTGAACTGTACGATATTTCCGTCTTTCACTTTAACAGATCTTTTCTTAGTCTTGGTGGAAGTATCCATCTTTAATCGTTTTAAGGGCCCGTGGAAACCAACTTCTTGCCTGATCAACTCTTCTTCATCGACGAATTTTGCCATTTCGATCTCACCTTTTGTTTGAGTTTCCATCAAATCCAAAGCTACATTTTCAGGCAACAAAACATCAGAAGACAGAATAATGAGTGGAATTTATTCAAATGGACTTATAAACATCTTGGTGATTACTTCTTGAACTCCAGATACGTCAGTCTGATACCTCTTTATTCTTGAAGGGAATAGATCGAGATGCTTGGTGTTGGTTCGATATGATAGAAATTGTTCCATGCACTTCCTTGCGCTGGCTATGTATGGAGCAGCGTAGGTCCATTGTTGAACGGCTCCATGGTTTGTGCTGAATCCTGAAAAGAAAAACGCAACAAAAACTATATGAAAGTACTTGAACTTTTAGATGCACTATCACTCATTCTATATGCTTATCGTTGCTCAAACACCTGTTTGCATATCAAAGAAATGTGTTATAAGTAAGTCTCCATAAAAGTAGGCTCGGAAATTTTTAATTGGCTTACCAGTGGTTCCTCCTGGAGTCTAGATGGAGGGCTGAAAGGTAGCGGCTCTAGTTGGTTCTGTCATACGCGTAAAACCACGGGAGTGCACTGCGAACAGATTTTGTGTAAAGATACCAGTTGCCAGCCATTGTTACGTTATTCAAGTTGAATAAGATTTAGATCATATCTAGGAAACTTATCCAAAATTTGGCAAGATTACTGGTTGTAGCAAGTTTCTTCTTGAAATAACTAAGCTCAATACAATATTGCAACATCTCATCACTTGTAGGCATGACGTTGAAATCGAACTCTTCAGTTATATCCTCTAGGTAGCGTCGCATAGTTTCTTCTAGATTGGGATGTAGGTCTTCAAAATTTTTCAGATGAGTTTTTGACAAATTCTTTTAAATTCTCTGATTGCAAACTTATAAGCCCTTGTTCCACTAAACATTGTATCCACTGATCCTTCAACCACTGCATTGCTGTGGATCATAATATCCCACAAACCAGAATCCTTAAACCTAGACACAATGAATGCAATTAAGATCGATATGATATGAAAAGTACCTTTCATCAGGAATATCTCGTCGAATTTTTCTGGTCCCTTTCACGTAAGTGGCTACACAGACGATTGACTTTATTTGCAATTGATCTTTGATGCGGAGTGATCGTTCCATCATTTAATAAATTGTGGATATTTCTGTTGCAAGGGCATTAAGACAGTCCAGATAGCCAATGTTGTTTTGTTTGATTGTCAAATTCTTATTTAAGTAAATTTAGAATCCAGTCCAGCTTGGAATATGCGGAATATTTCCATCTTTCAATGTAGAGGAAACGAGAGGAACTCAAAACTTTCCTCCCAAGATGGTATTTTCTTAGGTTCTATCTTTTTCGCGTTTACATAGTCAGGAAAATCTGGTTGGTAGCTTTTGAAGGACCTGAAAGCGAAACCCCAGAAATAAGTTTAATGAAATACAGTTCAAGTCCAGTTTCAACATAGAAGTATATTTTTGGTCCTACACTTTAACATTCATTAGATCTTTTTAATGTTACAAACATTTACCTCCTTTTCTTCTTTTTAATAGGAGGCCTAAATTATCCATCATCAATGTCAATGATGTTGTTGTCGACGGCCCAAGTTGGCTGAACAATTATAGAATTTACTTTGTGTGTCGTTTTATGACCTAAATAAATTTAATAAAAAGTTTAGAACTAGAATCTATAGCGTTAAAAATGTCCATAAATGAGTGTGTCTAAATTTATTATAATTGTTATGCAAACATAACAAAACATCTAAAATGTATAAATAGTAGATTTATTTCTAGGTCTTTTCAGGAATGAAGTACCAGGTGGGCTGCAAATAGCCCAGCTAAAACTATCTAGGAAAGCTGTAAGACTAAATATACTTTGAAAAATAGAATGATTTGGCCAAGTTTAGGAAGGCTATAAACAGCCCTTGTAGATTGATTTATGAGAGTTTGGGCGTGGACGTCGTCCTCTGGAAATGCCTAATTTCCAAAGATTATAGATTATAAATTACCTGACAGGGTTTCTTCTAATCTATCAATATTATCTTCCACCAGAATAGTGAAAATCCCCTTCGAACAATTTTCAGGAAATATTACATCGCCTGTATTGCCATGTTCTGGTAAGCCACCTCTGTAAATATTTCTTGAAGGACTGAGTACGATGTATGCCCAAATTTACTCATTGTTGTTATCAGTTCGTAGCTTTTGCCAAGATTTTTGATTTGGCAGGGGAGTAGAACGCTCTTTGGGGTCAATTTGGTTCCTTTTGAACTATAACAATATTTTTAAAGATTTTCTAATTTCCAGGTTAACTAAAAAACCAAATACATTATAGCTAACTTAGGGTTAGGTTTCTTATCATTCAGAACCTGTATTAGAAATAATAGTATATTTATAGATGAGGAATTGTAGTTAAATATGCAGCTCACATTGTAACTAAAAAAAAACTTGACAAAACAACATTAAAAAATTAAAAAGTTAGTACTACGAATCAATTACCGACAGATATGGCACATGCAATTCGAACTGTTCCAAAGTCTTATTCTAGTGTTGAACTTATTATGAACTCAGCATCAAAACCTGCTAAACGCAATGTTTAAAAAATTATTTACTTGCATAGGTTAGATCTTCAGGACTTTAACCGCAAGACACGACATGTTTCTGTCTCTCCGTCTTTAAGCAAGGTAAGTAAAAATGAAACCAGAGGATTTACGAAATTCGACATTTTGAGTTCATCATTCCTAGGTGGCCAAGATATGGTTCATTCTTCGATTTGCATCGTGCCATTTTTGCGCCATGTCCTCGATCCTTAACGTTAAGAGGTTAAACCAAATACGTCTTGGCATATTTGAAGAATTTGAAATTGCCCGTTTTATTTTCAATGTTTCCTTTCAAGTTTTTTTTCTGATTTTGTTGAAAGCATACTTTGTAATGTTGACAGCGGGGCGATATCAAGTTTTTCGTACAGCTCAACTAAAAATTTAATGACATGTATTATGCTGGAGTGGTCTGTTTTGTCTTTTTCGGGTTCAGTTTCGTTTTTTCCGGTCTCATTGTTTCCTTTTTCATCTTGTTTGTGTTCTTCTTGTTCTCTTTTGACTCTTCCGGGTTTATTTTGTGTTTTGGCCCTGTTTTTCACCTTGTCCCGACGTCTATAGCTTCTGTAACATGTAAAATGATGACAGGCTTCCTTAGCTATCAGTTCGTCTGTGTTAACAGCCAGAATTTTCTAATCGTTTGTTTTTCTTTGTTGCAATTTTTTGTATAGTTTCATCGGCTTGGATCTGCATACAACTGGTTAGCTTTTCCCTATTTCTTGAGTTTGTGATATACTTGTCTTTATAACAGAAAACGCAGTTTTTAGGTAAAACCGTTCTACTTGAAGAATCTCTTTAACTCATACGTATAGAAGAGTTAGCACTTGAAGATAAGGGATATAACGGTTCCTCTGTCGGTTCCGTCAATGCTTTTTCCAAAGTTTCTTTGACAGCCTACAAAAGTAAAAACATCTTTAACTTTCATAGTGTGGTAGTAACCTCAAGAGAAATTTTTTACCTTGTCATATATTTTGTCATTTTGATTGTTATAATTTTTCCAGGTGGAAAAGTAAAAAGTATTGGTGGGGAGATTAAAAAAATTCAAACGCGGAAATCAAGAAATGATAACAAGAATATTAAAGTACCAAACCACAAGTATGGTGACAGACTACAATTTTAAATTTCAGGTTCGAAGTTTGTGTGTACACTTTTTTACACGTGTCCTGGTATTGAATGTCAGGAAAGTTATCTTCAGATTGAAAAGATTCAGTCATTTCCAAAACTCTTTTGACATTGCGTATTTTAGCTGCTTCGAGTAGCTTTTTCCAGGTTTCAGCCGATGGCAGCGAAGTCTATCTATTAGATGTTCTTTGGAATCGGTAAAATGTATTATACATTTTGCATCGTTTCTGTCTTCTTTGGTTGGATTTTTGGCTGTCAAATGTGGTTTCCAGCAAATAGCATCAATTCTTTTTTTCTCTTTGAAGGAATTTTTCATTTTAGTTACTTATTTGGTCTGAAAAACAAAAACAAAACATTATTCAATAAATAGAATTTATATTCGATTTTCCTTATCATGCCACATCATTTTTTATGCTTTTTCCCATAACATTAGCTACACCAGAATTTGGATATGAAATAATAAAGATTTCGAATATTTTATACAAGAAGAAGTTTGGATACCGGCTAGACATTTTGTTGATTTTACACCCTGAAATACCTTAAAAATGAACTTTAATGAAAATAATGATTATTTTTATTCTACTTTTATGCCACGCCCATTTTTACTAATGACCAGGTTCAAAAAATATTCGTTTCAATACCATGCCAAAAAGTGGCCGGAAAGTTTTTACCTCCTGAAATGCTAAATAGCGAAAATAAATGGAGTTATGCTGGTCTTGTTTTTAAAAGATGGTGTGACTACCCAGTCCATCTGTGAGATTAATGAAATCAAAAAGAAGGTTTTCAGTTTAGTAGGAAAATCCCAAGAAGTAGTATAAAACATATTCTTTAAGGTTTTTTTTTTTTTTTTCATTTTCTCCCGTAATTTTGATAATTCATGTATTGAGCAGCTTCAGTCCAAATTTTGAGTAATTCTATCGAGTAGTTTTCAAAATATGGACAATGTTGATAACTATATTTTATGAATTTCGATTGGAAGCCCTTGAAAATTGAAATATTCTCTTTTAAAATACCTAGAAAAGCCGTAATTTCAGGTTAAAAGCTATAATTTGCACGACGGGACCTATTTTTACTTAAAATTTATACCCTAACAATGCTAAAAGTCACATCAAAGTTTACTCCAAGTTTATGTATAAATGTAAAGAGAGGAAGTTCCTTCTACTTGCAATAAAAATTAATGACTTCAGGTATGATTTTAGATCTCATAAAAAGATATTCCAAACCTTAAATAAGAAATGGTGCTAAGATTTCCATATCTTTCTAGAGGCACAACTAAATAATTCTTAAAGAAAACAGCGTTTAAATTGAAACTGGCACTTTACTTTGAATAAACCACTGAAATAGTTTATTCCAAATATCAACCAAATTTTTTTAAGAAAAATTTTAATTTTATATAAACTTTTTATATATAAAATTCAATATAGCTGAAACATGAATATTGCTAATAGAGATACCATATGACTTCATCATATGGAGAAGTCTAGCATGTCACACCTTGTCGAATACCTTAGAGATATCCATTGCCATGGTTTCACCGCAAGCATCAAGGCTTTAATAGACACGTTCACAGAGCACCAGCAGTAGATCTACCAGAACGAAAATCATAGTGATGATCAGAAAATAGACTGAGCGACTATGAATGATGAGTAACACATGAGTTAATTAATGATTCAAAAACCTTACTTTTTATTGAAAGAAGTCTAGTAAGACTCTAACTACACAGACCAGACCGCTTCCTAGATTTTTCAAATACTGGGACGACAGATACCAATTTCAAGCAAAAGGGAAAACAGGATTCTCTGACACACTCCATAAACTGCCTGCAGATAATTGGAGAGAGTTTTGGGGAGCACTTTTGTGATACAACTACAGGAACCTCATTTAGAAGGATCAAGAGTAGCGATAACATGCTGAAAAGCAAAAAGTGATGCCTTATTTCTATCAAGTAGTGACCTCAGATCCATTGAAGAGGGGAGAGATCAAAGACATACACTTGTTTGAAAAATCCTGTAGATGCCAGAAGTTCCAAAATTCGATAAATTGAGTGAACGTATGTTCATGGACCTTTTCGGTAAAAATTTTTAGCCTCGTCAATGACTCCTTTACAGTCATTGCGGTAAAAAAAGATGTTTGTTTTCAATATAACTAGTCCGCTGAAGAAGACGAAAATAATAGTTGCAATGAGGAATTGCTAAGGAAAACCATGGGCTCAAGTGTGGTTTCAGTTGATATTTCGAGAAGGAATATAGACATCGATGTTAATAAGAAGCCAAGAAACAGCAAATATGGTTCAAATTTTGCAGCTTAGTGTGAATTTCAATATTTTAAGACTTTTCTTTTATACTTTTACCATTCAAAGCTTAATACCATTTTCAATATATTTAATATATCCAAGAGGTCTTACGTCTTACGTAATTCTTACGCGGCTGCATGTAAGCTTAGGATAATTTAGGGTGCATAATCCTAAATATACCTTTCTTGATAAATAAACCCACCGTGTAATTGAAATATTAAAAGAAAAACTACCTCCCGTTATCTCTTTCACTCTTTCTTTTGTACCGACAAAAGTATTTATATGATAACATATAAGTAACATTTCTCTTATTTCATATAACTGAGAGAATAGTTCTAAAATGCTTATCTTGAAATACAAGAGAGATTCGACATTCCTCTATTATAATTGTACTAGTACGCATGGCTCCAATCACTAAGTGTATTTATTTATTTACTTAATTTTGCTTGTTGTGGGCTAGTTTAGCTTTATGTTCGGTTGGATCCAAATAGTCCTTGTATCTTTTTTTTTCTTCTTTATATAAATTTTTAAATGAACTAGAGAGAGTTGTTATATTCCTAAATCTCTTTTTACAAAACTAATGCTGCAAAAACTTTTAGCTCTACTTAAATGCACGCCTTCAGTCAAAGTTTAATTTACCATTTTATATAATTTATATACTTCAACAGCTTTAATGAAAGAAAAATCTCCAAATTCATTTTTGTTCAATTATTCTAGAGATCTTTTATCAACATTATTAAGTGTGTAATTTTAAGGGTATAATTTTCGCAAAGGTTTACCTCAGATAAGCTTTCTCAAAAACAAGATTAGTAAGATTTTTAATAATTCATAGCTTTACTTGCGCTAAGATTTATTTGAGATATGAGATTTGATGATAAATCTAATTGAGATCAATTATGAAATATGCTTTCATTTGTCAACTAAATAATTTTATTACATAGATGCAAATTTAAAAACAGGCCTGAAGACATTGCAATTTTCATCACTAAAAACGAATTTGCTGAGTCAAAAAACGAGTAATCTTCCATTCCAAATCGCAAGCAATGAAAAAATATTGAAATTTTTTATACAGAACGATACTTTCAAAGACGACAATTCAGCAAATTCAAATTTTACAACGCTCGGTATAGTTCCTATAACAAGAGCACACTGGTACACTAGCTTGTCTCTTTAAAAGATTTCAGTTCTTCAAGAAAAGTGTAATCTTTTGAACTTTCAATTATCAATCAATAACACAAAAGATCATAAACCTGTACTTGGAAGTGAGCACGTTGAAATAGTAAATAAAGAGTTTCGTTTCTATATTAGAGGGCAAAGAAAAGAGAATAAACGAATTGGAAACTCAATTAAAAAGCAGAGAGAAAAAATTCAATGGCGATCTCGAAAACCTAGAGAGAAAATTCTCTACAACACAAATTGAACTGGAGAATAAATCTTTTACGACAGCTTGCTTAACGAACCAACTTAAACAAATAAAATGTCAAAATGAAACTTCTCCAAAAAATAATGAACTAATAGATCGGAGCTTCAACTATAGTTTCGGAAAAGGGTGGTCAGTTAGTTCACAAATACGATGAAAACCATCAGGTAATGAAGAAATCACTGATAATATCAACCCTAGCGAAATGGTGAGCAAATCAAGTTTTGACCACTTTCTCAAATTTTCAAGTTGAAGTGCAGGAGAAAAATAAAAGAGCATCTTAAATCTGGAAGTTTTGCGTAACTGTCGTTCGAGAGCCTCTGGAGCATAAGTTGAAAAAATAATCAAAAACAATATGATCTGTACTAAATCAAGCAAAATGGTGGCAATGACAAGAAAATAATTATTTCAAATTCTATTTAAAATGTAACATATTTTCTATTAATGATAATTTAGATTTTAAATGTCACCATTAAATTTATAATTCTAAAATTCTTTTTTGTATTGTATGGCTTTCCTCATCTTTTTAATATCAACCTGAGAAAAAAGTCCTCATGCATGCCAATAAAAAAATTCCTGATGTGTTTTGAAAAATCGTCTCGATTTTTCAACCAAATTTAAAAAATAAAATTTATGCCAGGAATAAAAAAAGAATCGCAAAGTTGATTCACTAAAATTCGCGTTCATGATTGTAAAATTGTTAACAAAATTATTTAAATCACAGTGAACCTAATATTTTTTTTATCAAAAGGCAATAAAAGGCTAGAAACTACTCAAAGTCACAAAACAAGCCCATCGTTTTATGTCATTCATTGCTCCACTTACCATCAGGTTTTTATCCATGTCATTTTTGTCTTGCATCAAAGCTTCATTATCTGAGACGAGTTTAATGAGTTCCCTTTCATACTTTTTCAACTTGTTACTGGTTAGTGCATTTTCTTTGAGCGATTTGTTTAGATCATTGTTAGTTTCTGTTAATTCGATATCTATAGCCTCGGTTTCTTTTCTCAGCGTCTCCATCTCTTTGTCTTTTTCTTGGCAACTCTCTAATGTTGCTAGAAATATAGAATAATTATTTTCAACATAATCTTGATTTTGGATGATGGCTACACTTGGATAATGTGAAAAAAATTAAATCCATTTGGTCCGAAAAATAAAAGTGAAAATAAATGAAAAATAAAGTGACGAATAATTAAATCAACTATGTAAATTACCATTCGCATGACCAAAGCGAGTTTTATTTCCTTAAAAAAAATTGCCTCAGATAGAATTTCTTTTCCGGACCAGTAACCAATTTTCTGTACTCATAAATTGGCTAGGTTTAAAACTGGTATTAAAATGTGCATACATACAAGGTTTAGAAGCAGCAAACGCAAGGTTTAGAAGCTTTTGTAACAATATTGCGCAGAACTATAACTAGAACTATAACTGCGTCTTTAAATTACTTAACGAACGATTGAATCAAGAACGTTTCCCAAAATATGCGACCTTTCATAATTTTGCTATAATAGATTGAAAAATTTTAAAAATACCGGTAACTCTAATAATCCTCCTGCTAAAAAAAAAAATCCAACAAATAGCAGCGGAAACATTAACCCAAAACATTATAACTCGTCCTGGAACTGAAATATATTCTAACACAGTTTCGAAATGTCATAATATATGGTAACACAGTTTCGGAAAGGAACAATAAAATGAAAGTTGTTGCGTTTATTGGCAGCATGACAAAACTCTTTCAATCTAGAAATTTCAACATAGAATACCTTTCAAATGTATCTACAGCTTTTCTAAATATAAATTCCATTCGTAACAAATTGGAGAATTTACAAGAGTTCGTCCAACAAAGTATTAATATAATTGCCATAGGAGTAACAAAAATAGGTAGTTCTTTTACAAGAGGTTCGTTATGTATAGATGGTTACAACTCGCCAATCGAGGTTGATTGTTATATACAAATTAAATATTACCAGCAGAAAGCTTAAACAAATTTACGCTTTCAGATGGCATGCAAGTTATTCCCCTAGAAAAAAATCTATGTAAGTAGAAATGGATAGTTGTAGCCATCTATAATTCACCACTGCAAAATGATGTTTATTTTTTTAACTAACTTAGAAAATTTGCTAGATTTTTATTTATGTAGATATGGCAATTTTCTTGTAATGGGTGTTTTTAACTTAGAAGCTAGTAATGTGAAAATAGAATCTATTATACTAGAAAATTGCTGCTATAAATAACCCTACTTACTTCAAATCGCATACGAATCCATCTTGTATAGACCTACTTCTAGCGAATCGTAAACACTCTTTCCACCATTTTAAAACTGTCAAAGCTGGCCTAAGTGACTATCACGATTTATTATTTGCTATGCTAGACAACTTTTAAAAAATCACCACCAAAAAAAATTTATTTATAGGTCTTATAGGGATTTTTGTAATAAAAAGTTTTTGTCGAAGCTTTATTCCGGGCTTTCTTTTTGTACATCAAATTTCATTAATTTTATTAATATTTTCACGAATCCATTTAACTCTCGTGTTCCTCTAAAGACAGAGAGTCTTAGAGGTGATAACAAACATCACATAATTAAAGACCTCAAGAAAACCATCATGACTCGATCACATTTTAAAAAGACTACACAAACAAAAAAAAAATCCTAAGACCATTTTCAACGACAAAAAAAAAAAACAAAAAAGCGTCGTCGTGAAATTAAACACAAGGGATAAGAAAATGTATTTCTAAAAAGTTAACACAAATAGTTTAAATATTTCACTGTGCAAAATTTGCAAACCCAATCTAGGCAACACACGAAGCAGTGATCGTATTCTTTTAGTTGAAAATTCAAAATTTATCTCAGATAATCTTTGTCTCTCGAGTACGCTTAACGATTTTTTTTGCTAATATAACGAAAGGCCTGGCAATACCTAAATATTTATTTAAACGAAAACAACGATATAAGATATTTTCTACACTAAATGAATTCATGGAAATTCTGATTGTGGTCCTACAGGGCTCCATCTTAGGACCTTTGTTGTTTAATATTTTTATAAATTATTATTTTTTTTTTTTTCTGGAAACTGAGCAATGTAACCTTGCTGACTGTAACACACTGTATTCCTGCGATAAAGAGTTCCAAAATGTCTTTACACTGTTCAAAGACGATTGTAGTCGAATTATAGATTGGTTTTCAAACAATTTCATGGTAGCAACCCCAGCAAAATTTCAGCTCATGTACTTAGGAAATATCAATAATTTAGACAGATTATCTATAACTACAAAAGGAGAAAAAGTTCTACCTACCGATGAGGTAAAGTTACTCGAAATAGAAATAGATCAATCACTTAAGTTTAAAAACCACATCAAAGAAATCTGTTCCAAGCCAAATACTAAAATCAATGCCTTAAGAAGAATTCGTAGGTTTACTTCACTCGGAGAAACTAAAACTCTTTATCATGCGTTTGTGAAAACATCATTTGCCTATTTTCCTCTTATATGCATGTTCTGCTCAAAATCTTGCAATTCCTTAATTAACAAAACACATAAGAAGGCCTTAAGAGTTGTATATCAAAAACAGTATTTCACTCTTGAAGTCCTTCTAGAAATGGATAGCAGCACCACTTCTCATATAAATTATCTCCGATTGCTAATGTGTGAGATATACAAGTTTCTAAATGACCTAAATCCAGTGTTTATGAAGGATCTCTTTTCTTTAAAATCTCTCTCTGTAAATCTTCGCCACAGAAACTACTTCTCCTACCAAAATTATCATCTCGGTCTAAAGGCACAGATGCAAACCTTTACCGCAGTATCAGTGTTTGGAATTCATTAGCCCAAAGCTAATGAATTTAAATTCGATTCAGTAACTAAAAATGAGATTAAAATCTTGGTAAGGAAAAGGTTGCGTCTGTAAGATATGTAGGATTTAACATTTATTTAATTTTGGTTTGTTTAATATTTACCTTTTAATTGTGTTTGGTTGTTTTCTTTATTATATGTATTAGTTTTTAATATACATCAATATGCTTAGTTGGATTAGATTTATTTGTAATTTTAACTAACACTTGTACCAACTTTAAATAAAGATATCTATCTATCTATAAAAGCATCAGATAACACTGTAAAAACTTCATGCTTTTACGGCACATTAAACTTTTCAAAAGAATTTGATTTCTCAAGAGTGACTGAGGATGTAGCCAAAAGCATTATGAATAATTTGAAGTTTAATAAATCACCACAGTTTGATGATATATCATCTGAAAGATGGATGTGACTCTCTTGCAAAACCACTCAAATTTTCAATCATTCTACAGAACCAATACGCTCCTAGATGACTGCAAAATTTAAAAAAAGGAATCAAAACTGAAACAAAAATCACAAATTAATATCTTTGCCGACAATTTTTGCCAAAACCTTTGTAAAAGTTATTGACGGTCAAACTAGAGAATTCCTCAAAGAAAATGATACCATTTAAAAATTTCAATCAGGATTTCAAAAAGGGTTTTCCACTGATATGTCTTTGTCATATCTTCATGATGAACAAATTTCAAAAGGATATCGCACAATGGTACTGATTAATAAAAAGTTTTTGACACAATAGGTCAGTGGGGACTATTGTCTTTAAGCCTTACTCTAGGGACTAAGGTTTTTCATACAAACAGTATGGAAACATCTTTAAGCCCTAGTCGCACCTCCCTCACGTACATTAACAAACAATTAGAAATACTAATGGAGGTTAGGATGGTTTTATCCTTTGGAGTGGGAGAGTGTCATGCTCTCGTGACGTTTCTTCGCGTAGATATATAATTGGTAATTTTAAATCTACACCCCCACCCACTATCTGCAACTCCGAGACCCTGTTTGCTTTCATTTAGAGGTGCGTCAGCCAGGTTATACCAAACGATGAAGGCAGATTATAGATTTTCCGTAGTTGAAAGTGAATACAACTATGTCACAAAACATGTTTCGTCATATATTGTGGCACACATCGCCAACAGCTACGTCTAGATAGAACACCACCAGTTCCGTGTAGGATATAGGGATTATGCTATAGGGATAATGCCCGAGACTCTGTTTCATAATCAGTGCGGTTCTCAACGCTTTGCTTAAAAATTTTTAGATATTGGGAAAAGTGCCCTTAGAAACTTTGCCGTGTATTATACGAATTGATCCAAAGATTCATTTAAAAAATTTTCTGACTAGGGCATATCGGTGGCAGCTTAGAGCGTATGGTGAAAGAGAAGGCTCTGTATCCTATGGAGAGGACTCTCAACAAGAGATGAGCAAGTGGGCCTTTGCCTAGCCACGTATTTGTGGATTTTGCGCATCAGCGTTCGAAGAAGAAAAATCACAGAACCCTTACAACTTTGCGAACTATGGCCTGACTCCTAAAATTAACCAACCATTAGCTCGAGAAAGGAGCCTGAGATCGCCAACCAACCAGTCTTTAACGGAACAAATGTGAAGGTCTCCTTTGTCGCACAAAAGTATCTCTCCACATTCCACATATGAATTAAGTAAAATTACATATAAAAAATAAAGTTATATGTACAAAAACGTTACATGTTATCTCTTGATTATGACTAAATGCTAAAATCTTCCTATGGTCACTATGGTCATTTACACCAACTACTAACACCGACAAATAACTCAGGCTACTGTGATACTACTAAACTCCATACTACGTATTCTTATCCTCTTGATGGATATTATTTGAGAGGCCGCGTTCACCTGATTATGGATATTTTTCCCGACAGGCACATTAACCGACAGAGAGAGTGTGATGCAAGCCGGGATGAAACGACTCCTTCCAGCTTCCAGCCTTTGCTCACCCTCATAAATTTTCCATCTTCCAGCACACTTATAAAGCCTGTGCACCATGATGTTAATTGTAATCGATTTATATTTATATCTCACACTATCAGCCGTGTTGAATACTTGTGGTGCGCAAAATTCGTATTCATATCTATAATTATCAGTTGAATTCTTACGGCGCGCAAAATTAATTAAGTTCGGTTATCAATAATGGACTTTTTTTTTTAACCCTTTTGGCAAACCAAGTTTTTCAGTTTGTAGTTTTAATTTGAAATAAACAGAAAAAAGATTTGATAGTGGTGAGATTTGAATTCATACCACCGAAGTTATTGGTGTCTTAAACCGACGAGTTAGCACATTAACTTTTAAAGCTTTTTTGTTTTCAAAAAAAATTTTTCAATGAAAAACAACCAGAGACTCGGAGCTACAGAAAGTGTGGTGTGTAGATTTATAATTACCAATTATATATCTACGCGAGGAAACGCTACGAGATCCATGGACTCTTCCACTTTCGAGTATAAAACTATCCTGGTCTGTTCACGAGTATAAAAAGCCCTAGTCACAGCCCCCTGGGCACACGATTATGCTTGAGAAATTGAAGTGCATGAGGTTTTAAAATAATTCTATCTCTCAAATAGGAAATTTAAAGTAGAAATTGATAAATAAAGAGGAAATAGTGAAATAAGAAATGTGAAGTCCAACAGGAATCAATATTTAGGCCCTCTTGCTATATGTTAATGACATGAAACAAGAAATAGACTGTGAATTGCTTCTCTGACTCTTGCTTAATTTTCTGGCATAAAGATTTAAAAGAAATAGAAAATATTTTATATCGAAACTTTTTTAACAACATACCTCAAATACCTGGGGTGAAAACTATAAAACATTTGAGTATAAAATCAAGAAAAAAATTTGTGGCTCCTTGGACATAATAGGAAAACCTAATATATATAGACTGTAATACACCTTAAGGAAAGGAATTTTGGCAGAATTTTTTTATAGCCCCTTTTGTCACACAATTTTGCTGACCTTCACTTTATGATTTTTATGGCAAAATTTTGGATTGGAGGGCGCCAAAATTTCTTCCTTACGTATTCGAAATTTCAATGTCAGAAATCAGAATTTTTTTTTTATTATTGTTTGTGTGATATATAAAAGGACCAATGGAAACATTGTTGTGACACAAAATTTTTGTACCAATCCTTACTATTTCTCTTTAGTTAATTTTTAAATTTTTATTTGTTGCTTTTCAAAAGTGTATAATTATTATTTTAGAAAAAAAACTAGCCAAAAATCAATTGCTACTGCAGTTATGCTAATTTTTAGTGAAGCTGAAATATGATTTTTTGGCCTATTAACAAAAAGCTGGGAGATGATATCAAAATAGCCTTTTATGCTACAATTGAATCTAGATTATATTTAATTTGTTTTAAAGAACAGAATTGGAATCTAATTTTATGGTCTCCTATAATGTGACTTGTCGGTAGTTATTTTAGCCGAAGAATCTAAATAATTATTATTCAACGGATGCTCATGGTAATAAGTAAAAATAATTTTCTTCCCTCGAGATTTGTAACACTCTTAAATGACCATGCTACCCGTAACTTATCTACCACTTCCTTAGTGCAGGAAACTACTAGTTACTTTAAACTCTAAATTAAACTCAATATTCTTGCACTCGACTCAAATATTTTTGGTAGAAATGTTTTCCACCATATCATTTTTTTTGAGAAAAGAATGACCTATTCACTAAAATACTTGAAAATACAGAAATTTAAACTTAAAATCTTACCCTGTAGCTCTCTTTTATACGCGTCTAAATCTTCATTCATTCTACTTTTCATTGCAGCATATTCTTTCCCTAACTTTTTCATGTTCCCTTCTTTCCCTTTCATTTCATCTAAGAGTTCACCAGAAGAATCTAACTTTTCCTCATAGTTGAGCAGAATTCCTTTCATTTTACTGTTTTCTTCCTGTAAACTCTTCATTTCGCTTTTCATCACCTCAAACATTTCCTGCAGCTGTTCATTCTTTAAAGTTAATTTTTCATTTTGCTCTTCTAATATTGCATTCTCTTTTTCCAAGCTTTCGATTTTATAATCTTGCATTTCATTTTCACTGTGTAAAAAATCTATTTCTTTTTCATAGCTTGAATTACTTTCTTTATTTTTCGGTGTTATGATTAAAGTTTGTTTAAACCTGTTTTCAGGTTTACTACTTGAAGTCTCTCCAAGATGCTCGAAATCTAACAAGTTTACCGTGTCTTTGAACGTATCTGTTTGCAATTTTTCGTTATTTTCAGCCATTTCGGGCAAGTTATTTTACCATGTTCGTGGAAATACTTACGTTTACTTTATTCTTTTATTGTACTGCAAAACTGTCTTTTTTATTCAAATATAAAAAGCTAAGATTGGCATCTGCTTCCTTGAAACATAGCATCTATGTATCTTTTCAAAATAACGCATGTGAATTGCTCATTTACTTTACATAAAGATAATGAATAGCCGACGCTACACACTGATTTCATATAAGAACAATCAAATCACTCCAACACTTTTTCAATTCAATTTATTGTAAGCAATTTGTCTGGTTCTGAATTATTAAATGAAATTTTAATTTAAAGATTTAGTGAAATGTTTTTCCATCATTTTACTTGATGCTTTTTACCATTTTTAAAAGTTTTTTACGTTTTAGAAATGTGTTGGGGTAAGATAGGGCGATGTATCTCTGTTCGAAAAAAAAAAAAAAAAAAAAATGCTTAATATGAGTTTTCGTATTTTTCTAAGCAACTGTTACTATAGTTACGAGATAAATATTTATGAACCTGCATGATAATTTTTCTGAAACTTAGAGAGCGTTTTTTGTAACTGCTTTAAAGAAACATATTTCTTTCGAAACTTGGGTAAGGTATGCTTTAAGTCTATTCAGAGCGCGTATATTTATCTAAACTTCGCCAGTAAAAACAGTTATTTCTAACATAATTTAGAAGAGGGTTTAAATGATGATATTAAACATATACTTTTATCAAGAAATTTTCTAAAAATATAGTTTATAAAATCATTAATAATCTTAATATAGGATCTTTTTTGAACAGGTAGTTAGCTCTAAAACTGTTTATGATTCCAATTTTGAGAATATCTTTCTGTGGTCCTGAACAATAGCTTTCCTTTAAAACCGAAGTTAGATCAAAAATAATGAACATCTCTCTAAGCCGAGGTATTATATATTTATTAACGAACCTCCATTTCTACTTGGAATTGATATGTTTAATTTTTCTGATGGCAATTCTATAAAATTACACATTTCCGTAAAGAACCTCTTTCCAAAGTTTTACGATCGTTTAAATTAGATAACTTGCATAGCAACGAAATTTCAACTAACCGTTTTAGGAAGAAAATTGCCTTAAGGATTTTCATTTTGTTTTAGTCAGCAGAAAATTTCAGCTTCTGAGGAAGTAGAGTTAATAGGAATCATTACTGACTCTCTTTTGAGTTTTTCGAGTCACATAAAACGTATTTGAAAATAGGTGAGCGCCAATATTTTCGCCCTGCTAAGAATTATTTATGTTTGAGCATTTTTCAGGCTGAAGATATTTTTTATGTCTATATGATGCCTTATTTTTTTATTTTTCTGTGATTTTGATGTTTTGTAATAAAAGATATGGATCTTATAAATATTAACAGCCGTTAAACGAGAGTTGGATGCTGTTTATAATAATCAAGTATCCATACTAGGCACTTTTAACTAATAAATTTTGAGGATTAAAAAACTGTGAATCAAGTAAGTCGAATCTGCTCAGGAAATTACTTTGTTTTTAAAATTTTAAATGAGTATTAAGCTACTGACCAAGACTCTTTAAGCTACCAAAAACTCTTACTATTCTACTTTCCACAAGCTCCATTCATTCTAAATATTAACCCTTGAGGTTTTAAAGACAATGACATAACTTTCAAAAGGAATATTAAAATTTCACGAAGACAGAAAAATACCTTTAATTAGCTCAAAGATTTACACAATGAAAATAAATTTAATTTTTTACCGATTGGACCGAGATTACAAACAAGTAAAACCTATAAGGACTTCCGCAAAGAGGGGATAAAACGCCTTTACTCCCTCGTATTTTTCATTCCTCATTAAAAATTTTGAATTACTCATCATAAATTAATTTTTTTAATTGTTTACCGTGTTGTGGTCCAAAAATTTGTTGAAGGTTTTGCCTCCAATTCATTAAATATTGAAAAAAATCTTAGTTATTTTCGAAAAAATTTGTAAAATTAAACTGTTTTTCTGTACCCATTTCCCGAATTCCATTCCACAGATAAATAGAGGATAAACTATCCTATATTTATCCGCGAAATGCGACGCAAAAAAAAATTTGGATACGACCTCACAAATTCTAGGGATTAAAGACTTGCTGCAATGACTTCTTAAATGTTTTTTTGTTAATTCGAGCATTTTTAAATGCATGCAGACCTTTTTAAAAAGTATACACAGTTTACGCTACTACGGAATGAAACAGAAACAGATTGTTGCGGAATATAAGATTTTTGAAGTAGCAGGTTGATGATATGTAAAAAAAAATGTGATAAAACCTTCTTCTTTTTCAGTTTTCCAACCCCATTTCATTTATCGAAACCTCTGCGTTTTAATATTCCAAAATATTTGTCTACAGCTACAGACACGGTTTCAAAGTTTAGAAAGTTAGATTGGATTTATAATGAACTGGATAAATGAGTTTTTAGCGAAAAATGATCAAAATGTGTCAAAGGTAAAAAGTTTTAAAGAATAAAAGAAATAGAAGAACCGAACTGAAGTTTATAAGAGTTTAAGAAAAAAAGAAGAGAGCTGGTTTCAATGTGAGTAGATGTTCCAGTTTTGTTACAAAATCAGTTCCAAGTTTCGATGATAATGCCGATCAAATTCTATCAACTTCGGCCAGTCCAAGCACCGCGATTGCTGAGGAAGTAGAACTCACTGAAGAGATTCAAAATGCTCCTGTCATGCATAAGAAACAAAAAGGTAGAAATCAACTATCCCCATCAAATTACCAGATATATTTTACAGAACATTTTTTTAGGTCTTAAGTTTTTCATCCTGTCATACTAAGAAGAAACTGGAGCTTAGGCAAAACCATAAGAAAAGGAATTTCTGAGATTTTGTTATTATTTTTTACTGTTACGACTCAATGTTGAATGAAAATAATAACAAGAGAAGCAAAATGATTGACAACAGCTTGCATTCTATCACTGTAGCTACGCCGTATGGATGAGTTCTGACTAGTCTGCTACGCCGTATGGATGAGTTCTGACTAGTCTGAAAATAAATGAAAACAATCACTTAAGTCGTATTGAATCTTGTACAAAAGGTAACTGTGATCATGGTATTGACTTCAGCTGAGCAGGAACTTCGGAGAATAATCTTGAATAGCAAAGGTGATACTGGCTTTGTAGTTGATGAAGCCATCAGTTTTGCAAAATTTCAAAGTCAAGTACCGAAAGATGATAGTTGTGTATGTATTGGCAAGAATCCATGAAGATTCATCAGCAACTGAAATTGTTAAAACTGCCGACATACTTTTGGCTATCCGATGGATACATGAAGCATGGAAAGAAGTATCCACTTCAACGATCAAAAATTGCTTGGAGGTTGAGAAAGATGATGGCTCGGAGTTCGAAGGACTTGTAAAAGAATTTACTATGAACTTATCTGCAGCAGAATACGCCAACTTTGACTCAGACTTTCCAGCATCAGAGCTCATGATTAACGAATTCGAAATTGATTGGTGACATCGAGTCTGGTATGATTATATCAATACAATTAACCATCGAGAAAATTTAAATGATGGAGTCCAGGATATTTCTGATGGCGACGGTGATGATGATGATGAGGCGGAATAAGAAGTGGTGATGATCTTCAAAGAAATAATGGCGAGGCTGGTTAAAATGAAGCACTTTGATGAAGAAAGTCAAGAAATGCTGGCGGCAGTTACAAAAAAATTAAGAACCTTTAACTAAAAAGTCGACAACAATCGACTATCAAAAATTTCTTTGTAAATTTGGATTAGGGTTTATTTGTGAAATTAATAATGCTTATATTCCCCGAATACTTGTCACTAATTTCTTACTCTTGTACATCAGAGCTTGAAGTAACTTTTTCAGCCTAAATTCCGTCTAAAATGAAATTTTATACAAAATCTCTATAAAGCGGACATACTACTAAAGCGGATAATTTTTTTTGCACCAATGATTCCGCTTTAGCGTAATTCCACAGTACTTAATTTTCTGTTATTCTTTTTTGTAAATAATGCTAAATCTTTATTACTAAATACTCAATAATACCAAATCTGCATTATTAGCCTGCGTTTTAGAGAGCAAGTTTCAACAAAAAATCACTACTTGCAATTGGTTGAAAAAAACTGTAAGCATGCGTAAATCAAAATAAATTTCCTTGAGGTGCGTGCGTTCTTTTAGAAAAATTATGTCATGCAGCACTGGTAGAAATACTTGATAATATCAAGTAAATAAAACATCCAATAAAACATAAATAAACAATGATAAGATGGTTTTAAAATTTTTTCATTATTTTGGTTGAGTTTTAGAACTTTTGATTTACCTAAATTGGAATATATTTTTTGTTAACCTAACACATAACTGCAGCTTGAGTTTTTGTTTTGCAGTAGGTATATTGCTAAGAAGTATTTTCAAGGTTGCCTTCCAATTTTTGCATTGCAGCTTTTGACATTTTTTAATGTGGGTTAAATGCTACTGCAAAGTATTTTCTAAAGTTTGCCCTCACATAATTTGGTTTCAATAGTAGTATTTATGGACATTCCTAGTACAATTCATGTTTTTGTACCAAATGCTAAAAAAACAGTTCACGGTTCGTTCAATCAATCTAATGTAATGTTTGGTGACACTGCCGGCAGACAATGTTTGTGTAATGCTTATACTGCAATATGTTGCTCTGTTTTAAAACAATTTTTTTTATGGAATAGTTGTGATCTTGATAACATCTTAGTCTTTGGGGATAAACTTTATAAGTCATTAAATTTAAATCGTTACTTGGCTTCGATTATATTCCAGAGTATCATTCTTTAAGCCGTGATGTTACATGTAAAGTAAGAAATGTCCGTTTTTCTCAGAATGAAATATCACTTAATTTAGGTACACATTTTTTTGCAGAACATTTTTCAATCATTTCGATCTTTGCCAAGTTACCATGGTGCACTTTTAATTACAAGTGGGTACGTAACTGCGATTATACCATATCATGGTAATTACTATTTGTCTGATTCTCATAGTAGAGATGACCTTGGTTTATTTGTTTATGATGGATTTTCTGTTGTCATGAAATTTAGTAGCATACTACAAATTGAAAATTATATGCAAGTAATCTAGAATACCATAATCGTGGGAGAGAATGGTTTCAAACTCAGTTTGTTAGTATTGATACAACACAAAGCAAGATTAGTTCTTTCAATAAAGACTGCAGGCCTCCCACACTCTCCATAATGCCCTGAATATCCTAAAATTTCAAAATTTTAGAATTTTGACAGTTGTAACAGCTAAATTGATACTGGATATTAAATTTAGCTTAAGGTAGTAGAGCACTGAAAAGTCGATCTGTTCACTTAAATTTTCTCTTTTTTTATGCTTTTATTCGGAAGATCCATCTCTTATATATAACCACAGTAAATTTCAAGCCTTAATTCGAAGTATTTTGCTCTAAAAAAATCTTTTATTGAGATTGCATACAACTCTACTCCATGTAAACGCCCTAGCAACAAGTTTGGAAAATCTTTTATGATTATTATATTGTATTTTTTATCTTGTATGTGGTTGCTGTGGTGTTTTATACGAGTTCTACCTAGTTTTAAACATTAAATTGGACTTTTTTGTATGTCCACAGTCCCAGGTTTTTACACATGTTCTCGTAATTATTAGTTATAGTTTTAAATGTATAATTTCATTTAATTTAATCTAAGGTACATGCATGACATGATGGCATATATTATGATGAAATATATTTACGTTTAATTCATGCTTTTCTAATGGAGATTACAATTTTTCAATTGAAATATCGTGTGAAATGTCGTTATGCAGTTATAGTATATATATACAGTTGTTGTTGAAATAATTTATAAGACTTATTGAAATAAAATATTTTTCAACTATATAACTTTTTGTGAAATTGCTATCAA
>JAUZNK010015631.1:0-22203 GCA_035046665.1 Euphysa ruthae | reverse complement strand
ACATTGGATAGCATTTTTTCCTTCTGCGGATTAATTTTCAGGTATGTTGGACAATTTAGTGAAAGTCATCGCACAATTACATCTTTCAAACAGTTTGTTAGGTCACTGACTTTGACTGAACTGTTGCAGCCTTGATGAATAAGTTAACCTGTTTAAGTAGGCCTGCGACAGGTAAAATTAAAAGCATTCCAATTCATCCTAGCTTAGGCTCAAGTGAAAGCGCTCGATCTCTCATTTCCAAAATGAACTTATTTTTTTCCAGGTTAAGCGAATATGGAGATATCCTACTTTCAGTATGCCAAAAACAATTGACCAATTTTGGGAACTTGATAAGAAATTATCAGTAAGACCATGCAAGACAACTAAACACCCTGTTTTGTTATAAATAATGGTTTTGTCATTATTGGAAGTCCTTTTCTAACTTTAACTAATATTCTAGAATTTTATACATTATTACTTGCATTAACAGTACAACACTTTCTTTTTATTATGGCAGCCATAAGTCTAGGAAGAGGTCTCTAATTGCCCCGTCTTTTTTCTTATTTTTTTTATACGTCTTTTTGCTTATCACCAAGGAACAGTGTATGTACATTTCCAAAACTATTTATACACTATCTATAACAATGAAATACAGTTATATAATAGGTAAAAATAGGAAATGAAATTTTACAGAATGTCTTTGGAAATAAATTTTTGAAGAAAATATTTGGGAAATAACCTTTTGAGGGAATATATTTGCATCTAACTTGGAATTCAAAGTTAATTTTTGTTCTTTAAGTTCGTTATCTGCTTTACTTTGCACTTTCATCTGATCAGCTTTACTCTTAAGTCTAGTTATACTTTTATTCACAATTCTAACAGAAAATTTGCCAAATTTCGTTTGAGGGTTTATTTCAGTATTCAAGGCCTTCAACTGAAAATTTAATGTATTGCTTATTGATTTTTTTTCTGAAATGTCATCTCTCAGGTTTGCTGTGAAATTGTCTATGTGTGGCCCTATAACTAAGCTGCAGTTTTTTAAAAGAAGTTTAGCAATTTCTTTCTGAATATTTTTATTATTAACAGCAGGATTAACAATGGAGATCGGAGTGAGAGTATAGGTTTTAAAATTTCATCAACATACATACTAATTTTTTTTTTTTTTTTTTTTTTTTTATTCGTTCAGATTTCATCTTTTCAACAGAATGTTGAATATTTCGTGCAGGCAAAATCCTTTTTTAAAACAGCATAATGCTGAGATTAATTTTGAAAAATCATCCCGCGTTATGAGAAAAGTTACAGAATTGGTTTTAAAAAATACAGTCAATGGTTAATATAAAAATATTTTGTAAATTACGAAGAGTAAAAAAAACTCAAAATACAACACGGAAAAATATATCCTATCACAAAATTGCCTAAAACAATCAGTATATTCTATCAGTTTGATTCTTTGAGATTGAATAAAGTTCTTTTTCATACTGTTTTGAATCTTTTTTTCGAAATCTAGAAGGTTTCCTGATTACTTCTGAGATAGTGGGCTTAAAAACAGAGCTTATATTTAAAACAGGCAAAATTGATGTATCAGGCAGGTTAAATTGATCAGCAAGGTCAAAAATTTTATCAGGTTCTATAACCCAATTTGGTACAGTTCCAATGATTTATCTGAAATTGCAATGTTTTTACATACGGCGTTTTTAAATGACAGTGACAATCCGATGAAACTCAAGTAAAGTTTTTAAGAAAACTAAATCTAACGAATAAATTGAAATAAAAAACACTCAAAAATTGGCTATTTTGATCAGCTTATTCCAGACAAGTTTAAAGGGATTCCCAGGTATTTTGACATTTAAAAAGTTGTTTAAATAATGAAGAATGGTGAATAAATAATGAATAACGAATAAATAAGAAGAATGACGAGAATTAAACTTTTTCCTCATCTTTATATTCTTTTACAATTTTTTCTTAAAAGTTGTCTAAAAAATTTCGTTCCTTTAATTATCTATCCTTAAAAATTTTTGAGAGTTTTAAGTGCTACGCATAATATTTCGTCCTACCCTGAGTCACTTTGAAAAGAAAAGAAGCATAAATGGACTCTAAGCTTTGATAGTCTCTTAAAGATTTTTCTTGGTGGTACTGCCAATAAAAAGTTGTCTGTTGTTTTCACATTTTTTGTAGCTTGATTTTAGTTAGGAATTATTTTATAGAAAGAACGGTATTTCTATTTTTCTATATATATATATATATATATTTATATATATTTGAAGATTTAAATGTGAATAGGTGGGAAAAAGAAAAAACTTTATCTTATTTCAATAATCAAAGAGAATTTTGTTTGTATTTTTTTATCTTTGGCATTTTTATTGTAAATAGTAAGCAGTTATTAATCGAACAGTATTTAGATTTTCAAATATTTTTCTCTCATAAAAAAATAGGGTTGTCTATAAATACTCGCTTTATTTATGAAGTTACCTAAGATAAACCTGGTCACTTTAACGACCCTCAAATATTCGAAAATCTCTGCTCGATTTCCTTTAAAACATAAATAATCGCATTTAATTTACTGTTATTTGAATTTATAGTTGTTTATGTTTTCGGTAAATTCTCATAAAATTTTATGAAGCATTCGTATAAAATCTTCCGTAGTTAATATTATAAAAGCCCTAAATTTATTCAGAATTTCCGATATAATCGTGGCAGAACCGTCGCCGATAATTAAAGATGGAGAAATATTAATGGCACATAATCTGTATAACGATTTCATATCGAAGAAAATCCTACAAAATAGGCTAGTTCAATGTTGAACACCCTTTCAGGTAATATTAAAAACAGTGCAAGTGTTCCCATTTTTAAACAGAAGGTAAAACTCTGGAAAGGGAGTTGCACATGATCTTTTTGTAAATTGTTCTTTGTAATTTTGAAACTGTATTGCCTTCTTGTTTTATTTTGTCCATTATATTTTTTGAAATTTTATATTTATTTAAAAAATTTTTTTTCAGTATATAATAGCCTTCATTTTGTAATAATTTTTATAATATTCCATTTACAACGACTTCATTAACGTTAAATACAAGATTGAATTGAATTTATTTTGAAGACTGGAACTATTGTGATAATATTTATTTTCTCCAAAAGCAAATGAGGCATAAAAATGGTCCCTATGTGACGGTAGCTAAAAATTTACTATTGGTTTTGACAGAACAA
Source organism: Euphysa ruthae (assembly GCA_035046665.1). Taxonomy (NCBI): domain Eukaryota; kingdom Metazoa; phylum Cnidaria; class Hydrozoa; order Anthoathecata; family Corymorphidae; genus Euphysa; species Euphysa ruthae. The sequence continues at coordinate 19,023 of JAUZNK010015631.1, read as the reverse complement.
GGCCCGGTGTAACGTTAGCTAGCAAGGTCAGTACGTTGGTCCAAAAATCTTTAAAGCGAAAACATGAGATTTTACCAGGTCTACCCTGTCCACCTAATATCTTCTTACCTTTTTATGTTGATATGAATTAACACGAAATATTTAATGGTTGAGACGAGAACAATATCATTAAAAATAAAACCTTTTCAAAACAAGAGCATCATTGTGTGACATATTGACCCATCAAACTATTTTTTCCTATGAAATTAAACAAATTTACAACGGAAATGGACATAAATAAAATATTATAAAATATAAGGTAAACAATACATATTAGGTGTTAGACAGACCTAACTGCCAGTAAAATGAAAATAATAGGTAAGCTAAAGCTAAATAATTAAGAAAAAAGCGGTAAGCCTCCCTGATGCTTTTAGAAAAGAGATAGGTTCTTTAAGAATCGGGAGATTAATGTTCGGTCAAACTTTTCGCCAACACATAGTATCATATGCACCAAATTGGCATCAGAAATTTGGTATACTTCGATTTAATTCAAAAATTTTGTCAATGAGGAGTATTCTGTTTTAACCTTGCTAACAAAACAATTCAAATATACACCAAAATCTTTAAAAGAAGTAGTAGGATTGTTTAATTTTTTTTCTCAGTATCTAAATAGTAACATTCTTTACTTGAAGAGATTAATTCATAGCCAACTTATTGTGTCCCTCAAGAATAACTTTATCTCCCCTTATCAAGCCCTTAAAAGTGTATTTCTTGTAAAGGTGGTTTTCATGACGCAATGCATGTTTGATATAGCTATTAACCCATAGTGGTTCTTTAGTTTTAAATATCGAAATTTAATTAGGTATAAAGTTCCTGAAGATATTAAAAAGAGTTTCAGTAAAGAGATATACTAGCTGATTAACCCCCAGACTATCAAAAGCACTCCTACCAATCCAACCCATCAATGCTTTGCTTAATGATATTTGATCTAGCCTGTTTAAAATGCCAAATTTCTTTTTTAAAGGGAGGTGGGTGAATTACATTAAAGGTTATTTTACTATAGAATACTTGATGGTTTCATACATCTGAAGGAAATGGTAAAGCTTTCTAGGATGAGATTTGGTTGAGTTGTAAAAAAAATGATCAATTCAAGAAGAAATTTTATGAGGCACAAAATTTGTTGTTTTCTTAAGTAGATGAGAATAGTTGTAAAGATCGAAATTTCATCTAATAGCAAACTAAATGGATTGTTTATCAAACAATATTTTATTAAACAACAACAACAAACAACAATAACATCAAAAAACAACAACACACTACTATTTCTATCGAGTATTTTTTCAGATTTTTTGGATAAAATAGCCTATGATTGAAAAATTGTAAAACAGTCAAAAGGAGGACTTATTGTGTGATAAGAGGTGGCCTTTTCCTTCAGAGTGTCATATAAGTTCTGTTTACGGGCAAAGCGTCGTTATTTTATACTGTAATTTATAAGAAATTTTTCTATCACACACTTCGGTTGAATATATTAACAATTTGTGGATACAAAAGATTTTTGTTTTCGAAATAGTCATTTATATGTTCCTTACCTTCAATATTTGCGGTTATCTTTACGAATGAAAACTAGGACGTTCAAAAATGTCCCTGTTATGCAAAACGTCCTCGTTTGTGCTTGTGTAACTTCATGAATGTCTTCCAATTCTCGTATAACTGTGAAATTAATATACATACGCACCCTTATCTGTAAAGGCAAATTGATTTTCAGCTTGTCTAGAGCAAATATGCAATCATAAATCAAAGTTCTTCTGTGCTTCCACCCTACTGCATGCTTTCTATGCGTGAGTCTTTTTTCATGAAAATAAGATCAATGTACTTTTTTTTTCTGTTTTTACTACATGAGTAGATTTTTTATTACATGTCTGTTTCTAACATTGCAATGTCTTATTTTTTTTTTTATTCTATTTCATTTTTTTAATGTAAAACATTAGAAATATTTAATCTGTAATACATTAGGAAAGTAAAATATTGGATTAGATTTTTTGTTTCTGTTACTATGAAAATGTGATCAGATGTTATGTTCGCGCTTCACTACTTAAATTTTTTTATTTCCACATTCACAATTGCATGGTCAATGACATTGATAGTGCTCCACCTGGCATACTGTTACAATTTCAATTACAATTACTTACAATTTCGTGCCCCAATTATTTATTAATTATTGATATAATTATTTATATGGTAATAAATTAAAATTTATCCTTTTTCCATAAAACTTTGTCAATTTTATCGTTTAGAAAGAGGAGAAAGCGAAAGCGTTTGCATTCCGAAAGTTTAAGCATTTCTGTGAGTTGAAGCTTCCTCAAAGTGCGTTCTATTCAAACATAATATAGAAGTTTTGGTTGGATTCACAAACGAAGAGGTTGTGTACACACTAGAAGAAGACAAAGAAATGAAGGTAAAAGAAAGACGAAGAAAAAGAAAAAGAAGACTAACATTGATGACGTTTCCAGCGCAAGAAGTGGGAAACTGTGCAGCTAAAAAAATCGGTATTACCAAAAATTTACTATTACAGTTATAAATTTAAAGCTTATAAATTCAAATTTACAGTTTCACATGTTCCTGGCTGCTGATTTGTATTTTTCTTCTTTTATTTTCAGTCATTTTCTCTATCTTATTTTTGGTTTTTACCACTTCATTTCCCACTGAATTACCCATAATATTACGTTCTTTTGAACAAAAGCCATTGTTTCTTTCTTTTTGGTAGCAAAACTCCCTTAAACCGTCAAAAGTTTAAACAAATTTTCACACTTTTTATAACGAAATTATAACTTAATGCGAAAACCAAATCATTTAAAATTTTTGTTTTAAATAATTGCTTTAAAAATGCTTCTAAATTAATAAATTAATTATTAATTTAATTAAAATAATTAATTAATAAATATCATTTATTAATTAAAATATTTTCGTTTTTTCAAACTTACAACTTAAAATGTATTATTTTAATATTAAAATCAATAGAATTTATAATCGTCATCGATATTTATGGACATATATTTCAGGGATTGCATTGATGACGGACGACGATTAAGATATTTTGTTATATCCTACCATTTTTTTTAGCTTATGCTCTGAAATTTAAATTTTATATATTATGTTATATCGTTGTGTTTTTAACTTTTATATAAATAGTGCTATCCATTTGTGTAGTGAACTATAACAACTTACTTCTCCAGGCATTAAAAAAGTTAACCATTCGCAGGAGTTTCAATATCTGTTAATTCACATTTTAAAACTAGATCAAATTATCGTCTTTAAATGAAGGAGTTAACTTTTTTCGGAATAAGATGCGTAAATTTGGATTTAAGAAAGTGTGTTTTTCTTAATAATGACGTAAAAAATATTTTAAAATGCTAAAAAGATTCAGCACGATATTTTGTTGCTATTGGTTACAAAAAATTTTCAGTACTCTACTGTTTTAATTTGATGATTTGTAAAAAATAATTTTGATAAAAATTACTTATATCTGATGAGCCTAAAAAGTTCATATTGTGAGTTTAATTTAATCATAACGAATATCTTGACAGAAATAAAAACAAGTAAGGTTTCGAGTTAGAGGAGCTCATTATATAATTATCTTGGACTATCAAGTATAATTACTTGGTAATTTTCTTTTTTAATATTTTAGCATGTTATTGTTATTGCAGTTTTTACCTTTGCCTTGCCAACATACCATGTTTTCGCAAACCTTTATATATTTATATTATTATATTTATATATTGATACTCCATTTTTTTATGTAACGCAACCTGCTGTGCCCAAACAAATAATAATAATATTACAAGACGTTTTGAAGTCTTTTTTTCTATAATTTTTTCCAATGTGAAAACATCCTTTTTATATCATAAGATTATTAGACAATTACGGAAATAAAATTTAAATTTAAAATGTGCCAAATGAAAAAGAATGTGAAAAGTAAAATTTATATTATCAAAGAGGTTTTACTAACTATTTGTTTTATCATTAGCAAGCAAAAATCTATCATAAATTTTCCAAATAGCAACAGCTTACTTTCTACATTTTTAGCTCTTATATTTCGATTATTTAACTCATTACTTCGTTTCAAAGATTTTATAAGACCTAAAGTTATCCATGGTTTAAAACTACGTTTGAAATGTTTGTTACTTAGTCGTTTAAGAGCAGCATGTTTATCTAATATTAATTTTATTTTTACCAGAAACTTGTTATAGCACTCATTAGAGATTATGCTATTTGTTTGCCGTAATTCAGTTTCCTTTAAAGAAAAGATCAAATTGTTACGCTTAGCTATATATTTTTCTTTACATGTTTTTAATTTACGCATTAAGGCAAAATAAAAGCTATCATATTTGTTTAGACTTAGGAAAAATATAAATATTTTACAAAATGGAAAACTTTACACTTTCTTTCCTCATTTTTAACATTGTCCTCTAATTCGGGTGTTTTGTAATAAATTAGACTAAAAATACATCAGTAATGTCCACAATCGGGCACTACAAATAATTCACCATAACTTTGGTTTAGCATTTGACAAATTACTTTGCTTTGGAAACATTTATTTAAAAAATCTCCAGTTCTTGATCAATGAGATTTCAAATCTATCAGTTAAGTTCAATCCAACTGATGTGGGAACTTTATTGCTTAAAAGATGTTCCTTACATACTAAGAAACAATTCAATTTTGAGACTACCGCCTGAAAAATCTGCTTTATGAAGATTTATTAATTTATATTTTCTTCTTTTAAAGGCCTGCCATCTTTGGAATAACCTTCCGAGTAAAAAATAAATCTTCTTCCTCAATTGCTAGTTTCACGAGGAAAACTGGAAATATTATAGCTGCGGTTATAGTATTTGCAAGTAGCTTTTATATTTTTTAATTATGCATTATTTATAACATTCTTTCTACATAAAAATTAGTTTTACCTTTATTAGCGTCTAGTATACAGGAAATAGATGATATTTGTATACCGCTTTGTAACGATACCACTTTACTTAACATTTTAGGAATTTTATTCCATTTGAAACTCTGAAATTTAAGTCGAAAGAAGCTCCTTAGATTAATACATCAAAAGAGCTCTAAGGTGTAAAATGTTAAAAGGTTAAATTTGTTAAATGGGTATTTGTCTTGTTGGGCAAATATTAATGCTGGTGTTCCACAAGACTCTGCTGTTGGTACCTTAATATTCCTAATTTATAAGACCTTGCTGACAACTTAGTTTCAATATCGAAGTTATTTGCTGATGATACATCTACTTTTTCCATTGTTGTTGACGTTAATAAATCTTCTGAAGATTTTAATAAAGATTCTAATACAATCAAAGATTGAACACACCAATGGAGAATACCTTTCAATCCTTACATTAACAAGCAGGCCATTGAGATTGTTTTTTCCGTTAGAAATAGACATTTGCACTTTCGACTTTATATTTTAACCAAATGCCAGTCGTAGTTGAGTCAATACAAAAGCATCTAATTTTAATACTTGAAAAACTGCTTAAATTTAATCATCAGTTAAATTAGAAGATATCAAAGGCAATGAAAGCTATCAATCTTATAAAAAAACTGTATAGTTACTTGCCACGCAATTCTTTTTTAACTATCTATGGATCATATATACGACCTCATTTTGACTATTGCGATGTAATATATGACCAGCCATAAAATAGGCCGTTTTGTAGAAAGATTGAATCTGTCCAGTGTAATGCTATCTTCGCTATCACAGGATCAATTAAATGTACTAGTTATAATCACTTATACAATGAAATTGGTTATGAAACCCTGTTAGTAGGTGAAGGTGTCATAGACTAGTTTATTTTTTTATTATTGTTAACTCTAATTGTCCCAAATATCTTTCTGATTTACTTCCCAATAAACAGAGATCCCGAAATCTTCTACGTGCTAAATGATATACTGAAACCTTTTCACGTACTAATTATATCCATGGTGCATTTTTCACCTTTTGTATTAAAGAATGGAAGCAATTAAGCTCTGGTTTGAGAAACTTGGAGTCCGATATTCAAAATTAAATTTAAAAATGCCCATTGTGAAACTTTACTTACCAAATGACCGTCCAATTTTTAATATTTTCAACCCAATAGGCATAAAATTGCATTTAAAGGAAAAATAAGTGTGATGATAATTTTTTCAATGCTTTAGTTCAAATTTGTAGTTGCAGTTTAGAGGATGAATCTATCTGTCATGAACTTTTTACGCTGTTCATTTTACACTTCTATCCACAAAACGCTTTTTGACAATGTTATTGAAATAATAGGGTCATTTACAAATTTTTCAGACGATAAAATTATTAAACTTTTTATACGGTGATACTTCCTATTATTCAGAGACTAATTCCTCTATACTGAAATGTACTATTGTTTTCGAAAGATTTGACACCCTTTTTATAAATTTATGCATGGCTCCACATAATCCTCACTTAATATTCTTTTTGATTTGATTTGATTTTTTCATTATTAATTTTTTTCATCCCCTTACTAGCAGGTGTAAATTTTCTACGGTAAGGGGTGAAGTTTCTTGTTATTTTAAGATTTTTTGTAATTTATGTTTGTATGGAAAAAAAAACTTATACAAACCTTAAATAAAGATGTTTGATTGGTTAATTACTGTTTTTACCAATGGATTTCAGCTTAAAATCTGTGTATCTTCATTGTTTTACGATCCCTTCATAATCAAATATTGATTCATCAAACATTTCCTCTATGGATGAAAGGTGGTTCAATCCACTTCTAATATTTATAGGTATTTGTTTTAAAATTTCGTATGGATGATTAGAATCAGTGTCAATGTATAATAAAACTATCGTTTGGTTTTTATATGGTTGTTAAGAAATTTACGTTAAATTTGATGCGACATCAAGACTCAAATCTCAATCTGAAAATAAAGCTTTACAATAAGTTTACATATTTGTTATTTTTTTTTTTTTTATAGGCCCATAACATTTTTTGCTAAAATTATTGTCGTTTAGACTAAAATATAGAGTGCAGCCAATTAAAAAATTTGCTACTTCAACATTTACCATTATTTTATTAATAAAATCATATATGTCCGTTTATACCAAGATTCTTTGTTAAAAATAATAACGATTTCATACAGTACCTTATAATTCTATGGTTTTCAATACAAATTTAATAACTTTACATGCAAACTTAATTGTGTAGTCGGAAGTTGTTTTTTGTATAAAAGAGTATTTTTATTCATTGTCTCTGTTTGAAATCCTTGCTATTGGGACAGTAGTTTTTTTCCATTGATTTAATGTTAATTTCTCTTGAACAGTTACAATTACTTTAGCTAAAATGATCTAGCTCGCTTTTAAGTGGAAATATTAATCTGCAAGGAAATTTTTTTTGAAAATTTTCCTTTTACTCTTTTAATGCAAAAAATATTTCTGATTTTGCAAAACTGCATGCGTCTAAACCAATTTTTCTATGTACACTTTTTTGCCTCAAAATTAGCTGAGCACTCAAATATTTTAAAAGTTTTTTTATGATAACTTTTTTCCTCAAAGTGATTCTTACATATTATTAAATTTTTTATGGGTGAACAATCTTTTCGGCTCATAAAATATACCCACTTTCTCTGGTGGTTAGAATCTTCAGGATAAATAAATGATGATTTTTTAAACCAGGCTGAAAAACGGTTTGAAAATTTGTAAAAAAATATTAACCGTCATTCACATTTTATTTATTTTAAATTCTAAAAATTAGATAGAAGATTTATATTTTCGACAAAAAATCAACTTACAAAACCCAATTTATAACGGAAAATATATTTTATACCGAACGTGTAAGTGGAGTTGGCCATTTTTCAGGAATGAAAATAATATTTTTTTGTGTTTTATATAAAACAGACTATGCATAACTTCGAGAAACTTTGAAGTATCAAATATTTTTTGATGGTATAAACTTTTTTTAAAGTTTCTATTGCTTCTCCTCATTTCTTTTATCAACTTCCTTTTTAAAATGAATAAATTCATGCTTTACCTTTTGAAGAACCCTCGTTCCTACTCTTGCAAGGCACTAAAAAAAAAACAAAACAATAATAGTTAGGATTTTTAGACCAGGAATTTCATGCCTCAAGTGCAACCAACTGTTCAAACTGACATTTATCGAATTAACGATTATTTTTGTCATTCGAAAAATTAGTTTGAGCTTTTATGTGACCTAAATTTTATTATAATATGTTTTCATCCCAGTCAGCCTCATTCAATATCATTGCTAGGATAAAAAAAATGATAAGAAAAACTAAAGAATTTAAAAAAATCGGTAATTGTTCCTAATGATCGAGGTATGATTTAAATATACTTATGGGGCTACCCTCCTCTAAATTCATTCAAAAATGTATTTTTTTTTTATTGTTGTGTTCTTATATACTTGCGAATAAGTAGAACAAGAAAAACGTCACTTTAATTACTAATTTTGAGCATAAGTGCTTCAAGTTACAGTTTTAAATACTCCACTTATAAATTCTTACACATAGGGTCGCACTTAGAGTCCAGAAATTGTTCTGTCGTAGTCCACACGGTAATATAAACAATATCCGGATTGTTATAGCTTTTTAATATTGGATGCAATCGAGAAAACAGTGGTTCAACAGGTCAGTGCGATTACTTTGTCAACAAAATATTTTTAAGTCGTTGAACAATTGTGATTTTTATTAAAAATGACTATATAACTTGTAGAATCAGGAAAAGAACGAAAGGATCTAGGCGAAGGAAGGGGTTTAATATGAAAACATCTACTATAGTTCTGTAATACTGTAGGCATTGAATAATAATCTAAACACAACTAATATAATCTATTCAATTTTCTAATTCAGTAAATAAAGAATTATTCAACGACAGCCACAACGAAACTAATATGTCAATATCAACTGTATCTGCTCCTAAATTGAAAATAAAAAAACATGTACTTCAGGCAAATTTGATGCTACTTTATCTTATCGTTTAATTGATAGTTTTTCTAGCTGGTATTTTTGGTTTGCTCTCGTGCCCGGTGTGTGGGAATTCTGCGTTAACATTGGGTGAACAGTATAACAAGAAACAAGCATTATCATCAATGTTGTTTTTAAAATGTTCAAACTGTAACTATACAAATCTGTTTCACACATCTAAACCATGTGGCATAGGTTCTGATATAAACAATAGTACAGTGTATATAATGCGTTCCATGGGACATGGTTATGCCGGTGTAAAGAAGTTTACCACAATGATGGAATCTACCACCAACATTACTGAATAACAACTACTGAAAAAAAATTTTACAATTTTTGGATGTTTAAAATTAAATCTGCATACGAATTTTGGCTGGTGTAAGCACCAATTTTGGGTCAGTTTCGCTGTTTTGTTGCGGTTATCGCGTCAGCCGTGAATTTTTTTCTCATAATAATTTTCTTAACTACTCGACTTTTAAATTTAATTTTTTATCTTAATGAAATTTAACTAAATTCAAAAAAAGAGACAATTTTGAGGAGAGTTGGCGGCAAAAAAAGTTTTCAAAAGAAGAGTTTCCATGTTAACCAATATACCAAGAACCACTGACACTATTGTAACTCCTTCTACTGCTAATGACATTGCTCCTGATCATCCACCATATTAATCTTTACCTACAAGTTTGACATCTTCATCAGCAACGAAATGAAGAAACAACAATTCCACTGCAACCACCAAGACTTCTTATACTGTACCAGATCTAATCACAATCAAAATAATTGACAAAAATACATGTTTTTGCAATCTATCATCTTGTTTACTTCTCATTCATTTTAGCATTTTGAAATCTATTTTTAATTTGATTGGAACTGGTTCTGACTGCCATAAAAATTCAATAGTATTAACCTGTGAAGATATGTCGATGAAAAAGGTGCTCTCTATTCCATTTGATTTACATAGCACAACATCAACATGCGCGTGGAACAAGCAGTGCTTTACAAGTAACAATGTAACAAGTAGCCCTGGGGCTGGTAAAAATCTATTTGAAATAATTATCGGTCTGTTTATGCAATGAGTGAAATCGGCAAATGGCATACAGCATTGACTACGTTTTGCGAATTATTGAACTTACAACCTCCATTGAATAAAATCGCATTCAATGATTTCCAAAATAAGTTGCACAGAATTTATTTTCAGGCAACGGAGACATCAATGGTGTGTGCAGCTAATGAATTCCTGACGGGAAAGGCTGAAAATAAAATGGCTGACTTTGCTGTCTCTTGTGATGAAAATTGGCAAAGAAGAGGGTATTTCTTCATAAAAGCTATTGTGACCTCGAGAGCGAGTGAATCTGGTAAACGCCTGGATTATCAGATGCTTTCAAAAGTATGAAATGCATACACAACGTAAGAATCAAGAAAAGAGAGTGACCCTGAAATAGTGTATGGATCTGTCATGTTTTAAGTTTTTTATATTCATTTGCATATGTAAAAGCTGAGATTTACGATTTTACCACTTAGTTATTATATTAATATGATTATCTTTTAAAATATGATGATGAAGCGTCCAGTTAAAAAATACCTCCGTGATGTTCAAATATTACAAGGTGTTTTGATATTTCTTGTTAATAGACAATTATATGCAAAGTGCAAAGTTAAAAACCCAAAGAAATTATCAATAAAACATAATTATTACCTAAAAATCCAATAGTTGAAACAAAATAAAGTTTGTAGAAAGATCTAGTTTAGTTTGGGAGGATTTTGAAGTTTCAGATTTTTGGACAAAATCCAACTTAAAATATCGAAATTTTGAGAACCCAACCACTTTCAACCTTCAATTTGCTGCAGTTAGGTTCTCTCTCTGTAGTGAAAACACAGAAAATTTTTAATGGAAGTAGTTTTAGTTTTATTCTATCAAAAGCTATTGACATCAGCGAAAGCCATACTTTTTGGTTGCGTTTGTTTGAATTTTGTACTGAATTTGGTACTGAATAATTTTTTTAATTTTTTGTATTACTTTTCTAATTAACATCATTCTGTGAAAAAATCAAAATGGTTCTCAAAGAAATAAGGAGCTTAGCTTTTTCGCAGTAAAAACAACAACCTTCAATGTCCCAGTTGCCAAAATAGTAAAATATTTTCAAAAAATTCAATTATTTTAGGAATTTGGCTCAAAATTTGTGCTAAAAATTAGGTGATATTTGTTAATAATTGCAAAGACTGTCGGCCATATATTGTTTCGGGTAACTATAAGAAATTTTCGGGATACTTTTTTCAAACTTGCTAAAATCTAATAAAACGTTATACTTATGCATCAGTCATGAATAAATGACCTGGAGTATGGCCGCCATAATCCTAGAATCATTTTAGACGTATGAATATAGTATGATAATGCAAAAGTTACAATTTTACCACTAATTTAGACATATGTTTTCACAGTTAAGGGGCGTAATTTGCTTTAACTATGAAAGTATAAATATAAGGTTAAGTTAGCTTAGATGTTACCAAGAAAAGGTTCGACTCATTAAAAGAGGCTAGGTTTGTTGTTATAGACAACTCCGCGATAAAATTTCTTTACGTTGATACTAACTCTAGCTTGAAAGTAAAATTTATTGATGGGTCGCGTGATTTAGTATTTGAAAACATCGATGGCCTACAAAGAATCATTGAAAACAAAAAATGAAACCTTTTGTTGTTTTTAAATCTATTTTATTTTATCTTATAAAGATTTATCTAATTATCATTTTAAGTGTTTTATAACCTTTATTAGTTTGTGATGCAGCGTTTAAATTCTTCTCATTGTTTAATTGCGTCATGAACGTCTTGTTAATTACTATATTCAGTTGCAGTTCTATAATAATGTTTTTCTGTTTGTTGATTATTAACGTCATATATGTTAAATTTACCATCTCTAACAACACTCTCAACTTTTTAAAATTTTGTTAATTTTACTGTTTATCTTAATTTAGCCTTGATAACACTTTATAATTTTTTCTATCTGTAAGCAAATGCGAGTATCTATTTTTTTTTTCGTTTCAATTACGTCAAGTTGTATTTTCCTGTTGCCATTTCGATATGAGCAATCCAATGTCGTAACGATGCTGGCATTTCTAACTCTTGTTTTGCTAAAGCTTCTTCGCATAACATTAATTTGGCATGGTATGATAAAACTGCTGTTTATTTCGTTAAAAGATTGGTTTTCAGCTTCTTTCTTGTTTATCTAATAATCTGCCGTTTTCTTGTAGTTGTTTTGATGTACAACTTTGTGAAAGTTTTTGTAAACGTTGGATTTGAAAATTTTTTGTATTATTAATTTTATTATTTTTTTAAAATCTATTTATGCGTTTTATTAAAGGTACCAGACTATATTAGGTGTTTATGTTGAAATAATCCCTGGTCATGTGGCTGATTCTATTTTAGTATGTTATTGGAACACGGATTGTTTAGTCGCCCATAATTTTGCTAAAATATTCCTCCTGGCAGCCTACAACGCGGTCCATATTTTTGAAACTATTTGTTTATCAGAAACTTTTTTGGACCCTGATTATTTAGATAGTGATCAGATGTTCACTCTCCGAGGCTATGATATGAACAGGGTGCTTTTCCTGGCAATTTAAAGCGTAGAGCCGTGTTTATGTACCATAAGGAAGATCATCCTTTGACAAGAAGAGACATATCTCCTCTTGATCAATGCCTCGTTTATGAAATGAAACCAAAGAGCTCGAAGTATTTTATTTCACTTGTTCATCATTCTCCCAATCAGACCATTGAGGAGCGTGAAACATTTTGCCGTAAATTTGCGACCACCTATTGAGACCATCAATTCTCAACCAATTAACGAACCCACAAATTTTGAGCCTCATAAAACTCCCTCTTGTAACGATCTTTTTTTACAACTCAACCAAGTTTGATCATAGAAAATGGCGTTCTATCATCTCCTACAAATGTAATTCACCATCAAACAATCTTCGGTAAAAGTCAATTATAAGTTATTTAGCCCACCTTCTTGTAAAGAGGAACTTGACATTTTAAAGAGGCTACATCAAATCTCATTAGGCAAGGCATTGATGAGTTTGATTGGCAGAGGGCTTTTGATGTTCTTGGTATCAATCAGTTTATCTCGCCTCTAAAACTCTTTTCAATATCTTTAGGAACTATGGCACCCAAAACTAAAAAACCATCATGGATTAATAGTTATATCAAACAAGCATTGCATCATAAAATCTTCCTTTACACTTCTTTCGGCTTGATTCGGGGAGATAAAGTTATTCTTTATGAAAACAGTAAATTTTTTGTCATGAATTAATCAGTTCGAGTAAAGAGTTTTATTTCCTAGATCTTGGTAACAAATTAAACAATCCTACTACATTTTCTAAGGCTTATTGTTCTGTATTGAATCGTTTGTTAACAAAGTGAAAGTTCCAATCATTCCACCATTTCTTGTGAACGGGATATTTGAAAGTAAAATTCAATCGAAAGTTAAACTCTTTAATGATTTGCTCTCTCATCAATGTAGTATTTTACTAAAAGATGTTTCGCTACCAAATTTTTCTTTTCTCACCGAAAGCCGTTTATCTGAATGACATTTTAGCCACAATTATGTATCTAAGATTATTAAAGATCTTAAACCCATCAAATCTCATGGATATGATGCTATATCAAATAAAATGATCCAAATATGTGGTGAATCTAATATGTCTCCTTTATCAATCTTTTTTAAAAACTCTTTTATGGAAGGATTTTTTCCCGATGTTTGGAAAAAAGGAAATGCTGTCCCAGTTCATAAAAATTCGAGTAAAAATGTTATCATTCGTTATAGAACAATATCTCTGTTACCAATATTTAATAAGGTGTTTGAAAAGAATATTTATAATTATTTTAGACCTGGTAATTCCTGCTTAAATCAACTCACTGCTCTTACTTATGAAATTTATCAGGTTTTGATGGAAACCCTTCTCTTGTAACTTGAGGTGTGTTTCTTGATTTTTCAAAACCGTTTGACAAGGTTTGGCACAAAGTTCTCCTTTTTAAACTAAAAATTTATGGCATTAATGGAAAGTTTTATAACATAATATTGAATTATCTGCATAATAGGAAAGAAAGTTCGAGTAAAACGGTCTAAATTCCTTGTGGAATGATGTAACTGCTGGAATTCCCCAGGGTTCTGTCTTAGGGCCTTTGCCTTTTCTTATTTATATCAATGACTTCCCCAAAGGTTTGACATCATCGACTAAAGTGTTTGCTGACGATACGTCTGTCTTATCTCTTGTAACTTACGTAGAAACCAGTTTCAGTGATCTTAACAAGGATTTCTCTGCAATTAATTACTGGCAATATCAGGAAAATTTCCTTTAACCCAGATCCGAATAAACAAGTCACCGAAGTCGTTGTTCCAAAAAAAAAATCGCAGTTGTCCAACTTCCTCTTTATTTTAATGATTCTTCTGTTTTAGTCGTGTCCTTTAAGAAACACCTAGGATTGCTTCTTGATGGGAAACTGGAATTTTGACTCTATGTAAATGATAAGGCAAGTAAAGGTATAAGTGTTATCAAGTACCATTCTCGCATCTTGCCTAGAAAATATTTGCTTACTTTGTAAAAACTATTTGTATGTCCCCATCTTTATTATTCCGAGGTTATATATCATCAACCTTATAATGAACCTTTTTGTAAAAAAGTTGAATTTTTACAGTATAATGCTTGTCTAGAAATTACCGGACCTATAAGGGCAACATCGAGAGTTAGTTAAACTTTACCGGGAGCTTAAATCAAAGAGCTTGCCTGATAAACCTTGGTACCTTAGATTAGTTTTATTTTATAATATAGTGAAGGGTAATGCTCCTAAATCTTTAATAAATTTTATACTCACGTTTTACGTTTTCAGTCGCAAAATTTTAATCGTCACAAATTAATGTTTGAAAAAACTATTTTAGTAACTTTTTTGTTTTTAATTTTCTAATGAAAGTTGGATTTATTCGAAAGAGATATTGATCAGTTTATCTATTCATAATTATATAATTACCGAAAGAACAAATTATTCCGATTAAAGGATTAAAAGTTTATTGTTAATTCTGTTACTTGCTTGTGGCGACATAGAATCGTACCCAGAACCTTATAAACATTTCCAGGACAAATTTTTGTCAATCACCCAACGAAACATTAGAGGATTACTTCAAAATCTAGCTAATCTTGAAAGCTTTATTGCTACCTAACAACGACAATGACAAATTGTATTCAATTGCAGGACATAAATTTATAAAAAGGAGTAGAATGAATGGTAGAGACGGAGGGGTGGTTGTATATATCAAAAATGGAACAAGCTTACAAAACGGTTTAACCTAGAGAAAAGCATCTCGAAAACATTTTGTTGAATCATTATTTAGCAAACACGGTATTGTTTTTAAGTGATGAATCAAAAGAAGTAATAATAGGAGGTGATTTAAATTTTAACTAAAACAAGCCACAAAACGACAAAGAAAACAAAGACATAATTATGTTAAATATATTCAAATTAATTAATTAATTAATCAAAACAACCCAGTATAAAATCAGAGACATCCACTTAAATGATATAATAGCTACAAACAATCCAACAAACATTGTACGCAGTGATGTCATGTCTACTAACTACAGCAATCACGAAATGGTGCTCTGTATTCAAAAAGTTAATCACTTTTGATACATACCCAGAACTACCCGATGTAAGAATTACATTCAATACAACAGAGAAGCTTACAACAATGAAATAAAATCACCTGACTGGGATAAAGTATATTTGGCGGCGAACGTAAACTCATCTTTATCTTACTTCACACATACATAAGCAAGTATTTGATAACCAAGTCCCTTTTACAACCGAGGAAGTTAAGGGTAAAATCCGCACATGGCTAGAGAGAGATTCCAAGGCGCTCATGAATCAATGTGATAGAGCTCTATGAAAATATCGTAAAACAAATACAAAATGTGGCCACTCTCCATATAAGCGTTTAAGAAACCAAGTGAACAAAAGTTTAAAAAAAAATCAAAACCAAAATACCACTGCGATGCTATAAATTAGAAATGTTTAAAGCCAGAAAGTTTCTGGAAAAATGTAAAGCAGTGTTCCCTATCAAAGTAAAAAACATAAATGTTATCTTGACTTTTATCGACAAGAATGGCAGTCGAAGCTCAGCTAATATTCTTGCAGAGTTTTTCAGCAATAATGCTGTTAACACCCTCAAAGAAACGATTTACCTATTTCAAGATCTAGTATTATAGTAAATATTATAGTAAAAAATCTGAAATTTAACTACGTTTCGAAGATATTTATCGAAAAGTAAATAAAAAATTTGAAAGTAAAAAAGCTACTGGGACAGATGACCTAACACAAATTCTTCTCAAATACTGTTTCAAAAATATTTCTAAACAAATCACACATATGTTTAATCTCTCGTTAAAGTCTGTAACTGTATAAACAGCATGGAAATCAGCAAAGATATTTTTACCTTTATACAAATCTGGGTCGACAAACGCACCTGAGAATTATAGACCAATATCTATACTACCAAAATTGTCTAAAATTCTAGATCGTACTGTCCATGTACAACTCATGCCATATTTAGAAAACAACCATTTCATTAATGATAAACAGTTTGGCTATCGCCCAAGCAGGCCAATACAACTAGCTTACAGACTAGCTACTAGTTGACAATGTACGTAAAGAAGCAGATAAATCGTATCTAACTGTGCATTTTTCATCGGTGTTCGCAAAGCGTTTGATACTATATCTCATAGTATGTTAGTAGAAAAACTGTATCCATACGGTCTGTTAAATCCAGAGCTAGATATTCAAAGATTACTTTTCAACCTTGATCAAGGAGTTACGGCAGATAGTAAACTATTAAACTATTTTAAAGTTAAAACCGGAGTTCCCCAAAGATCAATGCTCGGACCGCTACTGTTTGTCGTCCTTTCAACAATTTTTATGAGTGTTTAAATAAATGCAGTGTTACAATACGCTGACGATGCAGTTATTTTTTTTAAACAATGATATTATTGTAATCGAAAATTCAATCATTAGCGAACTAGAAAATTTTGCAAATTTCCTTGATTATAACAAGCTGATAAATAATACACAAAAAGGTAAAACTGATTGCATAGTTTTTAGAAATGTTAAACTATTAAAACGAATAAGACCGCTTGTAGTAAACTATCAAGAAACTCCGATCAATACAAAAAAATTTTACAAGTACTTAGGATGCATATTAGATCAAAAATTGACATTGAACGATTATTTCCTGAACAATTACAAAAAAGCAAGTGATAGAATGAGACTCCTTTTTAAAACTAGACCGTTTTTAGCAACAAATTCAAGTTTAAAAATCTATAAAATGACGATCATACCCCTTCTGACGTGTAATGTGCTAAACTGAAAATAAATGATGCTCAATATTCTTCACTGCAAACAATTGAAATGCCATCACACAAATTTATTTACAAAAGACGTCACGAAGTGCAATAGTTTACTTTCAATTGAAAAACTAAATAAAAAGTCTGCGTTTGTTACATTAAGAAAGTTTATTGATCAAACGACTGGCACCAATTTCATTAGTGTAGTAAATACTTGAAATCAAAATTGCATGACAAAGACACCACTTGTAAAACTAGTATTTTTAATAAACTACCAGCAGCAGTTAGATCAGCAAATAACCCTACAAACTTTAAATCAACATTTATGAAACATTTTACCAATTAATTCGTTTAAACTTTATCTATTTCTAATGACTTATTAACTGGGTTCTCTTTAATAGCAATTTTTTATAAAGTTGAACTGTTTTTATCCTGTGTAAATGCTCTTTTTCATAATTGTAATAATAGAACTGCTCCTCCGCTATTGCAATTACCATTTCCTACTAAAAACAAAAAACTTCTGACAAAATGGTTTTTTGTCAATAACTGCTGATAAACCTTCTTTCAATCACAAATACTTTTAGTTAAATTTGGCATAAAATCATGTAAATGTGCATGTCCAGGTGGAAAAGACGTGTGGGATATATTTTGATTTAATAGGCTAGTAAATTGCGCTGATAAAATGTGTAAGCTAATACTTTCGACGTGGTTTGTGAAATTAAAAAGTTTTTGAATCATAAAGAATTCGCAAGATAACAACAAAATTTTATCTCTTGGCTTAAAATCACAAGTATTTTATTTAGTTTATTAGGAAAATATTACCAAAATCTCTTCCCTTCAAAAAAATTTTTAACTCACAAAACGACGTTTTTGTAATTATACAAAGCTCAACTTTAAAGCACTGTGTTGCCCTTTTCTGTAATATGATTGGTTTTCATCGTTTTTTCATGGTTCTCCATTGATTCATGATAAGTTTCAGAACGTTTCCTGCATTGTTCATAAATAGTTCTTGTTTGGTTGTGGTCAGATCAAGTTTTAGTAACACCAATCATTAGAATAAAGGAATAATTAAGAGCTAACAGTTATTACTTATTTGCGAATAAATGCCACTATGGTACGAATAAAATTGATTTGTGTCGTATCGATATACAGCGCATTTAAAATTTAAATATCGACTATAATTTTGACAACAATAACTTACAAGAGGAGAGA
The DNA here is from genome assembly GCA_035046665.1 of Euphysa ruthae. Taxonomy (NCBI): domain Eukaryota; kingdom Metazoa; phylum Cnidaria; class Hydrozoa; order Anthoathecata; family Corymorphidae; genus Euphysa; species Euphysa ruthae. The sequence goes on along the minus strand of JAUZNK010015631.1, from coordinate 467 downwards.
AAAACGAAAGATAAAGTGAACGAATAGTACTAATATTAGCATAACGACGTGTTTTAGAAAGGATTTAGAAATTGATAATTTCGTTTTTTAATCAATTCATCAGTATGAGACCCCTATGACAATACATTAATACATTAATCACCAAACAAAATCATGTTTACCTGTTAAAGGATACAACTTTTTCTCATTTAACTTAACCTTCATATATAGGGAATCTGCTACTTTAATAGGTTTACGAAAAACGCTGAACTCGGTTTTATTTATAATTTGATAAATAAGATAGTCCTTAAGCCATTTATTAAGACCTTTCAGATCACAGTTTATCTTTTTACATTAAAACAATGATCAATTTATTAATTTTAAATAGTATATATATATATATATATATATATATATATATAAATATATTTTTTGAAGTTTCAAATATTTTTAGAGAGTGTGTATATATATTTTTTAATATACATCAA
>JAUZNK010015620.1:0-22204 GCA_035046665.1 Euphysa ruthae | reverse complement strand
ATATATAACATTTAATTTACTTGACCCTAAGAAATATTTTGTTAAAAATTGAGGCACTTTAAATACTTTACAAGAACAAATTTTTCCATAATTTCATGAGCATGCTTTGAAGTACACAATTTGACATTTCAAATGACACCATTAGTAGTGTAATTTCATTGCATTTTGATAACCTCAAACTACAAAAATCTATAGACTTCCAGATATACTGAAAGTGGCCCTACTGGACAACTAAATGTTTATTAGCATTAATTTAAGGACATTCTATGTTTTATACTTTTTGTTAATGTTAGGTTATCACATTATGGTAGTAAGGATACATATGTGATATCACGATACATAGAAAACCCTCTCTTGATTGGTGGAAAAAAATTTGATCTTCGTGTTTATGTTCTGGTCACATCATTTAGACCATTTAAGTGCTACATGTACGGTATATAATATTTTTTTTGCGTTTTCAACAGCCATAATCATTCATGTCATAGGGGATGGGATTCAAATTTTAAAAAAAATGTTATATTCTAAGGCCGTCTTAAATAATTGTTCGGTTGCCGTAACCCGACCCATTCTAGAAAATCAACGCCGAGCCAAGAATGTTTTGGTCGGAACAACTAAATATTATTTTATTTTTATTTTTCAGTACGACTGCTAACCCTATATCATCAAATTCATCAACCCAACTATTTTTTAAATATATTTTTAACAGCTTGTTTACATTTTTCAAATATAGTCACAATGTGTTTACATTGTTAAAACGTATATTGTTATTGTTACTTTATACTTAAATTTATTTAGATTTAAGTAAAGCAAATAAGTTTTAAACTTTTAAAGTCTTCTTTTTTTGCTTTAAAACAGCATCATGTGCGTTTAAATGATTCAGGGAGCGATTCTTTTTTTACTTTTATTGCAATCTAAAAAAATAAAATTAAATCAACTATTTTTAATTTTGTGCATATAAAATTTTGTGGACATAGGGCCATATTTAAAAACCAAAGCAATCAAAATTGTACTGACATTTAAGTATAATCTAGATTATTCTACTGTGAGTGCTTAGCCAAGAGTTTTGTTTGGTTCTACAACAAGGAGAGGGCTTGGGTCAAAATAGAGAATAAATAACAACAGCAATAAAAATCAAGCAATATATTCATATAATATTAAGCATTTCTTTTCTATGCAACATCCCGCTGATTGGTTTAGCACGATAGAAAAGGAAGTAAACAGATGGTCTGACAGACAAAATGGACGACCCGTTATGATAAGGGCTTGTTTAAATTTATATAGCATAAATTGGATTTTCGGAACATTTGGTATAGAGAAAAAATTTGTCACTTATAATTGGTCTAAAAATAAAATGTTTTTTAATACATTAAATATGAAACAAGGCACTCAATATTCTGAGCCTAGTCGAAGCTTTGACGACTGTGTGGGGTGCGATTGAGCACCTCTCCCACTGGTATACACCGTAGAAGCTTGTAAAAAGCTGTTTTAGAGAATTTTATTTTCCAGTATTTTGGATAAATAAAGTAATGTTACCGACCGATCAACTTAAACTTTTTAATTAGGGTCGAGTTACAGCAACCGGACAATTATTTAAGGACGACCCAATGGTTTTCTAAATGTCAAAGTTATTGAAGATAGAATTTTTATTTCAAAGTTATTTTTACTAAGTGAGTAAGGTATAAAGTGTATTTGTTTTATGAAGAAATTTGGCCATTTGTAAACGATGGGATTTTATGGGTGAAGCATAGACTTCATGTATAACGTAAATGAAAAATTCCTTTGAATAGGGTTAATCTTGACAGAAATGAAAATATCAAAAATACTTTAAGAAAATCTTCCAAGTTAAATCAAATACTACTGCATGTTCAGCAGCAATTACTGATTCTTGGCTAGCCAAATATACTATGTCTTATATATACTGTAACCTATTATTCACAAATGCACTATGCTCTGATTAATTATTTTTGTACAAGAAAACATTTCTGGGGAATGATCAAAGGCATGTATAGTAATTACCAGAGTGTTTATAATCTCTCTATTTTCAAAAATATATTCCAGCCAGGAAATGTGTAAATTTAATCCCAGCAAGAAAATTTTTTTTTTCATTTTTATTTGTTTGTTTATTTTTTTATCAAAGTAAAAAATCTGTTTAAAATTAAGAAAAAACCTGGAAATTGTTTAAAATTTCATATTAAAAGATGGCTACCCTGTTGGATTATTGGGTCGCTGTGATCTGAGTGATGTTTTTAGATACAAACATGGCTTCTGTCGATTCTGCACCGTAAAATATAATGCTGATGTTAGCGAGTTGGACAATATGTTTGTTCATCTCACAAATGTTTCAATACAAAAACATGGGGTAAGTTATGTGCATGATTCGTTGATGTGTCAAATCAGTGCTTTGTATATTTTGGTTTCTGAATAAGGCACTTTTATTGTTCTCAAGTGTTTTATGTCTCCTTTTTTTTCTGAAATTTAAAATTTCTCAAAAATATGAATTCCACATTTTATTTTCTCGTAATGTGTAAAACAGGAAGCATTTTTCGGTATTTTAATATTATTGTAGATTTACTAGAAATTTGAACCATGTTGCTCTGATAGACACTTTAGTATAACATTTACGTTTTTTGTCTTTGCATGCTCTAGGTAAGTATTAAATCCTGGAAATTTTGTGAATATTTCCTAGAATTTATAATCTCTGTAATGATTTCCCAGATTTTTATTAGATTGATATAAGAAAAATATTTTAAAATTCATTGTTTAGAAAATTTTCCTGTAACATACTCAGTCCATACTTAGTCCAACTGTTTGTGATGATTGTACCAGAAATTTACTAGCCTAAATGATTTTTCCCTAAAAATGTACATAATGTTGATGATTGAAATATTTCTTTGGGTTAGACGTTTTCTTCTGGAGTTCAAAGGTCATGAGCTTTAATGCAAAGTGTTAACAACTTTATGGTCTGTAAATGATGTTTTAAAGATTTTTTCCTAAATTTTTTGTCCTAGCTAGTGAAGTTAAAAATGTTTTACTCTATTTTGCAACTTGTAAAAAAATTCCTGTGCTATGATCTTGACTCAATTTGATCAAGAAAACTGTGTTCTTTTAATCCTCTCAAAAACAATTATTTTGGAGTTACTCTTGTGATCAGTCCATCTGTCTGCCAGTAATCTCTTGTTTTTCTCCCTGGAATTTTATAAAGAGATTACGTTGTTAGGCTAAAAAATGGAAGATATTGAAGGAAATATTTTTTTTGGTTCTTGCTCTTTGAGTTTTGAAAAAAAGAAGAGTTCTGATATTCTACCTTAAAGGTTTTCTAATCTTTAACTTTTTAAAATTGATCAACATATAAACAGAAAATTGGTTCAAAAAATATCAAAAAAGGAAGATACCTTAAAATTATCATTATTATCAAACATAGAATGTCATAAAAGGTTCAAACGTCACATAGGGTTTTTGAAATCTCCTTCCTTCAATTGTTATTACCAGAGTTATTGTATAAATTTGCACACTAGACTGCCTTTAGGAAATAATCGTGTATTTCATCACTTTGCAACAAAATATCAAAAATGGAATCAGAATTAAAAGTTACAAGAATTTTTGGAAATAACACATAACCTGTTTTCTTTTTTTCTCAATTTTTTTTCTGAAATTTTTAATAATATCAAACTCTTTGTTTTTTTTTAAAAAACTTTTTTTCTCAATTTTTTCAGTTAAATAAGCATATCTTAAAAGATTAAATGACAAAAGAATGTGACATTTTAAATATGGCGAAAAATTTGTTATGGAATTTTGTAAATCATAAGAGCATGTTTTCATAAAAAAGTTTTTTTGTATCATTAAAAAAAAAAGATATTCTGGGTTTAGCGACCTGGGACTAGTTTTTTTTTTAAAATTTTAATTAGCTTTATCTCATTTTTCTCATGCAGGAAGAATATAATGCAAGTCATGGTGGTAAATGGTCAATAAGTAACCTCAGACTTTACCTGGAAGGAACACGTGGTAAAGAGGTATAAAGTTTTTTTTTTTTTTTTTTTTAACAGGAGAATGAAAAGTTTTTCCTTTTGTTTAATAGGAGGCTTTACACTTTTTATGAAGCCATAATTTCATATGCAAATTTTATGGTGTTATACATATATGCATATACAAGTTATCTAGTTATTAAGTTTTGAGAAAACTAAAATGGTGTGTGAAACATCCAATTGTGTTTGAAATTTCAGGAAAATTTTGCTGTAAAGTTGAATGAGCAAAATATTTAACTGAATGGATGATATGCCTGTAGATACGTGTTTTATTAGAAATTTAGTCAGTCATAGCTTAAAAAAAATTTATCAAGCATCAGACAGTTTATGATGATTTATAAGCTTTCTCTGCAAAGCTGGAACATCAACATCTATATAGTACTCATTCATTTATTAGAGAGTCTGTTTGATAATTGAATTATTCATATTCAGATAATCAGTAACTAAAAAATTTTTTTGAATATATTAAATACTTTAGGGATGAAATCCAACTAGTAACCCTTCATTGTGAATCTGTTTGTCTGTCTGTCTGTATGTCTGTTTTTTTAGCAACTTTCAGCCTGATTAACACCAAGGTATTTGAAAATGAAGTAGAACTCCTTATGACACTTATTATGGTATTTCGTATGAAAGAAAATTGTCTTGTTGTTGGAGAGTAAAGTTTTAGGAAAAATTAAAATATTTATTATAGAAAATATATATATATATATATATATTTTTTTTTTCGATAATTTTTAACTCATTTGAGCTCCATCATATTTAATTCAAAGTCTGTGAAATAGCTTCAAGTTATAGATTTTATAATTGTAGGTCGTGTTGAACCGAGAGAGGATAAATCTGTTAAAATTAAGTGGGAAATTAAATTGTTTATGAAATTGTTATTTTTCATATTATTTAGGTTGCTGATAAATTATTCGATGACATTAATTGGGTGATCGTCCATTCATTGAAAGCTGTACAGGTATATCAACTCTATGTTTTATCTTTTTTTAAAGCTGATATTGCGGTATGTTCACAATATTATCATCAGCACTGCAAATTCTTCATTATCAAGGGCATATTTTTGAATTTTGTTTTGTTGTTTCAATTCCTTTTAAATGTTACATCATTGCATGATTTATACAAAGATACTTAATCTACAAATAAAGAGGAAAAAAATGTGTTACTGAAATCTTGCTGATTCCGTTTGAGTTACGGATTGAACAATAGTGAAAATCATAACTTTGCACGAAATCGAGACTAAGGTTGAGTTGTTAAGTTACGTTTATAAGAAGTTAAAGGGCGATCCTGGCTGTTTACATATTAAAATCATTTAAAAAAGCGTTCTGAAAGTGTGTTTTCTTCAAAAGAAAACAAAGACAATAACAGTAAAAGTAATAGCACTACCAGGGAAGAAAACAAAAAGTGGGTAAGGAATGTGCAGCATTTGGGTGTAATAATACTTATTATAACTGTGAAGGTATAGGACTGGTATACGTTTTTTTAAATTCCCTATTTGTGCTGCAGATATTCATAAATGGTGTACTCTAATTAAGAGAAGAAATAACAAAGATGGTTTCAAAGTTACTAGAAACACTATTCTCTGCCATTTTCACATTGCTGGATCAGAATATGAAATGCATGGACAGTGTTGGAAACTTTTTCCTGACTCTTTTCCCTACAAAAATCTTTACTTCTCTTTGCATACTCTATAAAAAGAACCTCGCAAAAGACCACTTATTCAAAATCCTTTATCTAGCTTTAAAAGTAAGAAAACAAAGTCTTCATCAATTAGTACATCCCGTTCAGTGGGTGTTCCTTTTCCTCCTCTTGCTTTGAAAGAAAATTTTTACATACGTTCTGAAACTTGTAATGCCACTGAGTCGAAATTTAAAGAAGTATCAAAACAAAACGGACTCTTCCTGATGATTTTCAATGGTTCTAAAATAAACATTATTCTTGAGCATGACTATTGTTTTGTTCCATCTGAATCTAATAAAACACCGGCTATGTCAATTTCAATACTTTGAAAATACTCTTCTAGTTCTGAATTTTGTTTTTTAAAAGATTTTTCTTCTTGCATTGTTCCTCAATTTTGTTTTCTAGATGCTTATAGGAAATTGACATAGCTGCTGTTTTATTAGATTCAGATGGAACAAAACAATAGTCATGCTCAAGAATAATGTTTATTTTAGAATCATTGAAAATCATCTGGAAAAGTCCGTTTTGTTTTGATACTTCTTTAAGTTTTGAATGTCAATTTCCTATAAGCATCTAGAAAACAAAATTGAGGAACAATGCAAGAAGATAAATCTTTTAAAAATCAAAATTCAGAACTAGAAGAGTATTTTCAAAGTATTGATAAGAAACTTTTTAACGTTAGATCAAATGAAAAATGATGACAGTGCAATCCGGTTTTATACAGGCTTTTCTAGTTGTGCTTTATTAATGTAATTATTTGAGTACCTAAGACCTAAAACTGAAAAAAAACATTGTTGGAGTAGAAATGACTCGTTGAACTTTCAAAAAGATAATTGTCAAAGAAAGAAAGTTTGACCCGAGGCGAAAGTTCGAACTTATTGATCAATTTTTCATTATATTGGTATGTTTAAAAGCTGTAATATAATAACACTTGGAACGCTTTGGTAGGTATTTCACCAAATGGTGGAGTACCTTTTGGTTCAAAATTGTGGAGTTTCTGATAAAGAATTATCTTGAAAATTTGGTTTGCTTCAATTACCAGAGAAGGGGGATAATTTTATGGCAGACCATGGTTTTGATGTAGCTAATATTCTCCTTGAGGGTGTATCTCTAAATATTACGTTTTTCAAGGTCACAGTCATAGTCGATCACAATTAAATGCTGATGAAACAGATAAAACTGCTCATTTTGCTGCTGTTCGAATTCATGTCGAGCGAGTTATTGGTAGAATTAAAAGTTACCGCATACTAGATGGCATATCAACTCTTTCTCTTGCCAAGCTTTACCTCCACTCGTCCCACCACCAGAAGTAAGCAAATAAAATATGATGATTACTACACCATTTCAAAATATTCAAAAGCATGCTACTACTGCCCACAGCTGCAAATGTGACGTATGTGGATCATTTAATGAAGTATGAGTATGAGAAGATAGACCACATGCCAATCTGCATGTAATGCTCAGCTACAAATCAAACAATCAACAAAAACCATATATTTACGCATTATTAGTATTTATTATGCGCTTATATAATTATACTTTTAAAATTCAGCTCTTTTTTCATCACAGAAATTGTTTTGAAAATGAACACCTTAAATTAAAGACGTATTGGATAGAAATCAACTAAAATTATGATACACCATTCAAAACAAAAAAGTAAAACAAAACTATTATATGTTACCTTCCATTTTTAGTAATTCATATGACTGTTTTTGATGCCTGATAATGTTTTAAGAAATATGTGGTTTAAAAAAAGCCATCATTTTCCTGCAAATGTTCTTACTTACTTTTTACACGATGATAAAAGCGCTCGATTCCTAATAACATTTCTGCCGGATACACTATCAAATATAAAATTTACAGTCTTAACATGTAGCGGTCATCTCCAAGCCACACAAAGAAGTCTGATTGTTTTAACGTGAACAAAATATCTGTTCTTATATTTTATAATAATATAGATGTGAAACCTTAATAAATATGAAAGCCAAACTTAGCAAACTTGTATACTTTAGTGTCTGTTGTGCCATCGACAATGTCATCAGAGATGTGAACCTCTTCACAAACTACTTCTTATAGTACATCATTAATGCATCTTGAAGGAACATCGTGAAATAGAAAAAAAACTACTTGTTGGTAAGCAGGCCTACGTAACAAATCTAAATCACTTTTAATTACATTTCTATGTTAGGAAGCACAAGGATCATATTTATTAGACTTGATTCTTTTTAAAGTTTTATTTAAGTCTTTGCAGTTAAAATCTTCCATTGCAAAAAGAATGATTTCAATGTTGTTAAGTTTGCCTAAACACGTGATACTTTAATCATGGTCAATATTATATGAGATGGTGTAAACGTGATTTTCTTGAACAAAATGATGACAATCCCAAATGAGTACGACACTTTCACAAATGAGTACGACACTTTCACAAATGAGACTTGACACTTTCATCCCTTTGATCTAGCAGAGAAAAATTTTTTTATTAAATTTTAAAGTTCTAAGTCCATAAGTCTATTAATCAAAAAGTAAACCTTAAGTTGAGTGTAGCAAGGATGGTGTATCCATATTTTTACTGCTTCTGTTATTTCAATTATTAAGGTGTCCTAATGGCATATAAGTCTCATAATATTTTGTCCATGATTGTAGATCCAGCAGGAAATGTACAACCTGTTGCAATTATGGTATTGGAATCTTTAAAAAATTTAACGACAACACTATAACATACGGCTTAAGCCACTGTTATCTTATTTTCCGTTACAACAACAAGATATTGGTATAGCTGGATAAAGTTTAGCTGTGGCATGTCTCGAAGGTGAGTTGTCCAAGACATATTTTGTAGCTCTCTGGCAAATAAATTTTTGTATGTAATGCAAGAAGTGTGGTCTGAAAATAAAGAAACATCTGTCAGAAATTGAGACTGTAACTTACACGAGGGTTGGCAGAAAATTACAAGTTTTGAGAAATAAATATGATTTTCATGAGGTTGATTTCTAAAACTTCAAGACTTTCTTCAATTCATTAAGAAAAAACTTCATAAAATCATTCAAACATGCAACAGACTTTTCTTTTACACGTAGAAACTCTTCCATAGCTATGATGCAGGAACTTTAAAAGCTCAGTATAGTCAAAGAAATAAACAGGGTAAGCCACAGATCGCCCTTTGATTACACTGAAAATCTAAAAAAATAATATCGCAACTCAACTTTAACTCCGTTTCGATGTTAGCAGGCTGGCTTACACTACACCGGAATAGTAATTGGCAAACGGTGTATTCCTCCCTCTAATAAACAGTCTGTGTTGCGATCAGGAAATATCAATCTCAAATCTATATTCATGTCATGTCATATATTTTTTGGTTCTGTTTAAAATATTCATGGTATTTTTTATGAACTTAAACAAAAATTTCCAGTTGCATACTTTCACTTTTTATTAATTTTGTTTTAAATATATTAATTTAAATTAATTTTATTAACTCATACTTTTAATGTTCTAGTTTTAATTGTTGTTTTTGGTTTAATTCTTTTGTGAAAATTTTTTTTTTAATGAGCGACAGTGTGACTCGCATGTCGTGCGGTTAAAAGTTTCATATATTATAGAGAATCTGAAACTTAAGATGTTGAAAAATTCTCATAAAATTCTTTATGTTGTCTTTAAACCTTTGTCTTTTTACCTTTAAAAGTTGTTTATATTATTTCAGAGTGTTATAAACAATGATCGTCACTGTTTTGAGTGCTATGGGTAAGTCATAAAGATTATCTTTTTACAAGTGTTCGTTCTTATAAAATAGTATGTAGTATTATTTTGCATTTGGAATTTAGTCAAACGGCAAAGAGATTATTTTTCTTCATTTCTGGTTAATATATAGACTTTTGGCCTGTATTAATTTTCTCACTACTGTTCTTTAAAAAAGGTTTTGAGACTGGAGATATCTGGAAATATATTGTTTCTGTCCATGAAACATAAATCAAAAAACCTAGTTAATAAATTCTGAATCTGGAGTCTTTCACCATCTTTGGCAAACATTGTGTTAGACTTTTGCTCTCATTTTAGGTCTTCTGGCATAGATGGGCAGTTGTATAACTGATTTAGAATTACTTTTCTGCACGTAAAACAAAGAGTTCTCAATAGCTATAATGCTTTAATTCTACAATTTCATATGTTTAATCCAAAAGTATTGTGAATATTTTTACTTCTCAAAATTGAAACTTAGCAGCTAGATTTTTAAAATTTGGAATAGAATAAGGGTTTTCCTACAGCTTCAAACTCAGTAAAAAAGTTAACATGAAACTCAGATGTCTTTTTAATACTCTGTGTAAAAAAAGGCATCTGGGTTTCAGGTTATAAAAAGTGTGATCAGCCATGCTTTCTATGTTTATTTTCTTAGCAAATTAAACTTTTATTGTAGGTGAAAAAAAGACATTAAATTATAGTAAAAAGTTTAAATCATTTGGGGGCAGGTATTTGAGTTGTGGTTTATTTTTATATTCTAAAAATAATTCGAAACGTTTTAATTATATTTAAATATCTAGGTGTAGTTTTTATTTTCAGATATGATGTCATCATAGACGATGATCTTAAACCATGGTTAATAGAGGTGGATTGATTATGAATATTTCTTTTTAACCATTTTCAAGTGACGTTTTACCTGAATAAACTATTATATTTTTTGCTTTTAACTTTTTTTGACGTGTCTAAAGCTTTTTGAGGCGATAAGTTATTTGGTTTTCTACACGAAAATGAAAAAGTTTTCTTTAAAGAAAATCTGTCTTTTCTTCTTATGATATTTCTATGTATTTACCTTCTTCCTCACTAAATTTTGATTTTTTACCTCCAATTAAAAAAAAAAAAAAAATATGCTTTCTGAAATGATAAAAATTATGATTTTTTTTTCATAATTATAGGTGAACGCATCACCTTCGCTTGCAGCTACTACATCTGCTGATCGTATCATGAAGTTTTCACTAATCAGCGATCTCATTAACATAATCATTCCAAATGGAGAAATGCCTGAGTAGGATATGCTATTTTTTTAGTGTATAGATAAGCATGGTTTTAAATGATTTTTTTTTTTTTTTTGCCTCCACCCTATAAATTTGTTTTTATTAATAGATTTTTGAAGTTTCAACAAATAAATCTCTTTATTTTGTCTTAAATAAAAAAATATATGTGTATCTTTACAAGCTCTTTTGTTTCATATACCGTAAACTTCACATTATAAAATATTTGCTTAACCCGATTAAAACCGGGCTTTTTGGCTTGTGTAGCACTGTGGTGGAAGTGGGGTGGGGGTGGTTTTCCCATGACCATTTATTTGGGATTTACTCCTAACTACTACGAGTCTTGCTAAATAACTTGGCACACCAGTATTTCAACTCAATAAAAACACAATAACTTGTAAAACTTGATATTATGACATCATTGGCACCTGTTATTACGTCTTGAATACCAAATGGTTTTTCATTTTTATTAGAAATAACATTTTTGTTGGACACTTCTTGTAAAAGTGTTAAAAACTTACAAAGCTACTATAATCCAACATAAAGATATCACTATACAAAAGGACCGGACGCTAATAATGGTTTAGTGCCTCAAGCAATGTTTGCAATACTTCTAATTTTTAAACTCGACTTTTATTTGTTTGTCAAAGTTTTGTGTGCCTGGAAATGAGTTGAGAGAGTAATTACTTGGCCTATTTATTATAATTACAGGTAAACCTATTGTTATTCACTCTATTGGGATAATCTTAATGTGTCATTAGAGTTTTGATATTACAGGATTTGCTTTATCATGTGCTTCAAAAATTTCTAAAATCTGTTCTATAAAATTGATATTCCAGCCTGTTGAATATATATTCTGTTCTGTAAATTAAACTATATGGTCCATATTTTATCATGACATCTTTATTTTCCACTTAATATTTTTATAATAATTACTTATCAGTTCAAACTATCCACAAAATAGTATATATAGAAAACCTTCTTTCTTAACACCAGCATTGAAGTATACTCTATGTTTTTGCTTTGATTCAACTTCACTTTTTATTATGCATGTTCTGCCTGCTATTTAGGCCTCAATAAATCACTTAAAATCCGTTTGAAAAGTGCACAAAATAAATTTATAAGGTTTTGTTTAAATATGAATAGTTGTGCCCATATTGGTATAGATTCATGAATTAGCTGTCTGTTGATATAAGGATTGATCAGGGTATTACTGCACATGCATTTAAATTCTGCAGTAGACCCAACCTAAATTACATGTCTGAAATTTTTGAAATTACTGAAAATAGAAGAATCCCTTATCGCAACAGTCATCTAAGGCTTGATACTCTCTTGAGAAGATCTACCATGAGAAAAAATTGTCTGTCATCAAAAGGTCGTTTTATATGGAATAGGCTTTATAATGAAATAAAATCAATCACAAACTATAACGTTTTTAAATATAAGATCAAGGAAACATTTTTTGGCTTTCTGAATATAGTTCGCTGACCTAATAAATATAGACAATAATTTTTGGTCAACTTTTATTTTTATTTTTAGGCCTGGAAACTTTATAGATGAAGAGCGTAGTGATTTTCCAAAGGAATTATTTTAGCCAAATATATAAAAAGATTTTGTCGTAAAATAAAAATAATGATTCTAATTATAATGATGATTATGTCTTATTATTATGTCGTATTATTATTTTTTAGTGCAAAAAGAGATAAAACGCCTTCTAAGGAACATTTGGGTAACTTCCAAGTTTTGTAAGTATTTTTCTTTTTGGACTCCTGGCATGGCTTATAGAGTCTAATAACTTCACCTCAGTCTGTTCGCTTGTCTACAAATTTTTTTCGGAGCTATCGTTATTTTTGCTTGGAATTTTGAATGAAATTGTATGATCGTAAAAGAAGCGAGTGACAGTTTTATATCCTTAAAAAAAATCCTAGATTTTTGGTACTGATTCCGAATATTCTCAAATATGGCCATTTTAGCCCTAAAAAGCGTTTTTTAAAGTTTTTTTCAAAATGGTTTCGTGACGTTTTTTTAGATATACGTTTATAGTTCGTTTGTTTCCTTACAAGCAGAGTCAATACCTATTTTCTTCAATAGATATAATGAAATTCCAGATATTGTGGAGATCAGCCTTGACATTCAGAATTTTATTACAAACATTGACTTTGGCTAATTTATAATCTTAAATCTGCAAGCTATTGTTTTTTCTAGCCTTTCTGTTTGTTGTTTAGTTTTAGCTCGTTATGCATGTTTTCAAGTGTAATGTTTTAAATGTAACCTTTCTTAAAAGCGAACTTTTAACAACCAGAATTGAGTCAATATTAAGGTTTTTTCCATTGCCATTTTATCAAAATAAATTTTTTAGAATGGATAATATTCTATAACTTTAAAAAAGAAATTTTAATATTGACTTCCGACGAAGCTTAAGGATTCTATAAATTCACCCGTGTCCGGTTAAAGGACTTTAAAGAGAATCTTTCACCCAAATGGCCATTTATCGAAAACTTGTTTATTATTTTTTGGTTATTTTTTTCACCAAAAATGTGGGTATCCCTTGCCAATGGGTCATTTTAGTAAGTGCCTTTTACCGACAGGTCATTTACACAGTACCTTTTACCAACAGGCCATTTAAATGAGTTTCTTTCTCAAACAGGTCATGTCTTCATTTTTGCACTTGTATTTGTGAAGCTTTTAATTTTTATCCAATCACCCATGTTATTTGAAACTGTAAGATTTCTCACAGGGACGTGTTTTCATATTTCAGGTGATCATTGCACAGACTTTTATATGTTTCTAAAACCGTAGAATTGATCGATGATCATTACGTAAATTTTTATGTTTCTTAAATTTTATTATTACAACTAATAGTTTTTTTGATTAAGGGCATCATTATCTTATAACTAATTTTTTATCAAATAAATTTAAAGGAAAAGAAATTTTAAGGCTTAGGCTTGTTAAAGTGGTTGCTAAGGGTATTTAATCAAAATTAGTTGCTAAGGGTATTTATTTAACCGAAGAATTACACTACTGTTATTTTATAGATATGATGAAGAACATGCTGCTCACGATTTAACTACGAGTGAAGGGAAAAACAAAGGTATCAAGTCCTCAAATAAAACACAGAAGCATACTCGTGCTACATGGAAGTAGTTGATTTAAACCTGGTTACACAATGTCTAAAAATGCACACGGTAACTCTCTTCTGGCTGTTGTTATTCCAATAGTAACTATAGTAGTTAAAAAAATTTACAAACTGGTATCTCACTTTTTCAGTTTCAGAGGCTAGAAATTTTCATATTTTATTAACGATAACAGGCATGAAGGAAAAAGTTCTCGTTCACATATCCTTATTACCATGTTTTCAAGGGTTGACAAGTTACATTCGTTACAATTTAGTCTTTTTAATCATCTGATGATAGTGAGTTTTTATTTAGTATTTAATTTAATTGTGCTTTTGTCACGTTTGATTCTCCGTATATTTTGCAAAGAACTTAGGTTATTCGACCTTATCATTTTGCCGAAGCTTGCCTTAAACTCCAAAAGTGAATAAATAGATCTCAATTATCATTACAGAAACTAGAAACCTACTGGTAAGGAATTGCAGGTGGAAAAATATTAATCGAAAACTGTTTACGAAAGTTAACTAAATGAATATATATGCATTTCAAATCTTTTTAATGTTTGAAGGTTATCGGTAATAGATTTCAAAATAAATGCACTAATGTTTATACTATCAGAAGGTTCACTATGTAACCTAAATTTTACTATCTTGGTGTGTGAAAGATTTGCTATCGACCCTATGATGTCAAGAATGTTGCCTAAGGACATTTTATAAACGTTGGTAAAAAAGTCATAGATAGTGAAAATTTAAACGATACAACCAGCATTTGGTGTAAATTAATGCTTAATTATAAAAATAGTTCGAGGAAAAAAGTTTATTTAAACCATGTAACTATCTCCCGAGTTTCACTGATTTAAGTGGTTATAATTTGGATTTTTTTTTTGAATTAAATTTTGATGCTGATACAATGATGATCCTATTGCTTGTTATTCAAATAAATTAGTTGGATAAAATTAACATTCGGGACAAATTTTGAACGAAAATGATACAATTTTTAGTTTTGTCTGATATGAAATAGTCATTGGGAAAAAGTGCGTTATATAAACGAAAGTAGTATTATTTATGTTTTTATCTTCTATTATAATGTAAATATTTTACTTCAACTTGGTTATTAATATTGTTTAAAGTGTTTTGTTAACCCAAACAATCGTTGTTGTTTTTTATCAGGAAAAAATCTGGAGAAAGAGGGCGCAACGCGCTGCCACTGCGCTATTAAAACCATCTGAATATTTTGCGAATATTCTTAAAAAAGAAACAGTGTAAAAATAATGGGAGGTTGTTTCAATTTTAGTGTAGCAATTACAAAGTTGATTTGTGGAATCAAGAAAATTTTGTCCGAAATTAAGACATCGTTGACGACTTAACTTTACACGTATTTGGGTTAATTGTTTAATACTTCTTCAATCAATCATATTTCCGCTAAGAATTATAAATATACATTTTTTTTTTAAATTTGTAAGGTACACATTATATTACAGTGAGGAGTGCATACTATTAGTAAAAGTATATTTAAAGGTCAGTGGCCACCTAGTTAATTTCATGAAAATAACGTTAAGATGTTAAAAAAAGAAACTAAATAAACTACATCTAATAATAAAAATAATAATCATATTTTTAATGAATTAATATGAAACACTTATCACTAACACTTCAGCATACAAGCAAGGTTGATACGACAATACACAATTATTCACATACAAAAGATAGATTTACATACACAGCTGCGTTTATTTTTTTACATTTACTTCTGTAGCTGTGTCTTAATCGTTTCCTTCTTTAAAAGATCTGTAAAAAAAATATACGTTTTTATTTAGGTATAAGATTTTATGAAATAATTTTTCAGTTGTCTAAAAACATTCTTTCCCATGTCAGTAACTCTGTAAAGTTGACTCCAGTTTTTTAATTGACTGCTTTTGTAGCTGGTATGCATACAAGATTGTTAGTTGCTGCCCGTGTATTATACTGATGTGTAAATTCATAAGGTTTAAAAAAGCTATGAAAAAATATTGGCAGATTGCTCTGACGTGATTATATGAAATTTGAAAATTTAAAGTTTTGAGTCCATCAATTAAAGGATGGCACTGTTTGCATACAGAGTACTTACTGGAGTTTTTGGTCACTTATTCTGAAGTTTATTTTTTATAATTTTATTACTGATTGAACGAAAAAGTACGAGTGATGTTTTTGTTGTGTTTAAGGAAATTTTATTGGTTCTTAACCAGATACAAAGATGTTTAAGATCATGATTTACCTGCGAATTTATTTTTTTCATTTATGAATTTATATTTTAAATACTTGTATCGTCGGCAATATGAAAAACAGAAGAGTGGATTATAGAATTGTTTAAATCGTTGGTATATTAAAAACAACAGCGGCCCTAAAACGGACCGTTGTGTAACTCCATGGTTTGTTGTTATTGAAGCAGACTTTTTACCTTTTATTGAAACTTGTTGCGTCCTATTTGTAAGAAATGTATAAAACCAGTTTTTAGACTTCCCTCAAAACCCGTAATAATCCTATTTTTTTTGGAAGAATGGAATGTTCAACTGTATCAATTGCCTTTTTTAGATCTATAAGACACCTGCAGCAATTTTTCCAGAATCTAGGGCTTTGTTAATCTAGGGTTTCTTGGGTTAAGTTTATTAATATTTTGGACCTAGTGATAAAATTGACTTTTTTTTTTTTTTTAATTTAAAACAGATGCAAAGTTTTGAAATTCATTTCGTAACTCATTCCAAGCTTTAATAAAAAAGGTAAAAAAAAAACAACTGGAATTAGCTACAGTAAACCTAAAAACAAGGTGGTGATCACGCAACATCCGTTTTGCTGAAATATGTTTTTTAAATACTTGGGGCAATAATCTACAATAACTTGGTCAGTTTTTATTTGCCATACTCGAGGTTTTTCTCAAAAGTCTAAATCGCATCTCAGTAGACTATAGGATATAAGAAAAAAAAATAAGGATAAATATTAGTTGAGAAAATCGAGTTTTCCTAAATTTAGAATCTGAGACTAGCTAAAATTAGACTTTTCTCCAGTAAAAAATTAAAAGCAAAATTGTTCAGAAACCATGAAATGTTTTTTAAAGCGGTTTTCGCTATTGTAGAAAAGTGCTATTAAAATATATATGTATATTAAAATATATTGGCTTTTTAGTATTTTTAACTAAATACCAAACGTATTATTATGAGAATGGATGGATGAAATTTTAAAATAAAGGCTTTGCGTGATCTCGGTGGTCATACTTTAAATTTGTCCTTAGAATTTCAAATTTGAGAGATTTTAGAATTATAGTCTGAGAGTTTGGCCCAGAAATAGTAAAAAAACCTCAAAAAATTTCACTGAAATGTCAAGGACGGAACACCTCAATTTTAGCAATTAAAGTCAAGTGATTTGGTCCCAAACTACAAAAAATTTTAAATTGAATAACAGTATATACCATTCCATAGATGTTTTGACCCTAAGTAGGCACTTCAGTCATGTGACTTTTTGTTCTGGAAAAAAAAAGCTATGCTGGCGCTCTTGAATGTTTTCCCTCAAATTTCCGTGGATGACCTTAAAATAGCCTATTTGTTTTCAAAACCCACCTATTAAAAGCTGTATAAAGCATTCTGATTTGAGCACCTAGTTTTAGTTCATAAAAAAATCTTTCTGTTGATAGCTGAGGACGGTTTGTTTTATTGATTTTGACGAAGATCGTGAGTTAAAACATTTTGAACAAAAGACAGAGAATAGACAGAAAAAAAAGTCTTAAATATGTCTCTAGATGTGACTTTCATAAATAAATGCCAGTTAGAAAGTACATATATACTAGGTTTTTGTTTAAGTTTTTGAAGGTGAAGAAGAAAGACTTTACTTGCAAAATTTGATGCCTAGAAAATAAATTTACTGGAGCATAAATCAGATTTTAGAAACTCCACAACAGCAAACTATGGCTGACAGCCATATACAACTATTGTTCATATAATAAAACCTAATAAATAAAAGTTTCAAATATCTATTCCAATAATTTTGAGGATCTTTCCATACTAAAGCAGTGTAAATCTTTCGAGCGGCGATTTTTTAAAAAGTCATAACACATCTTTTCTTTTTTTTTTTTTTTTTTTTTGCTGAAACAAACATTTACCATATACCACCACCCTACCTATCAAACGCTGTATCGTCATTTATAGTATTGTCTATATTGCAGGCAAAAGAATAACAGCCTATTTCTCAACTCACCGAATAACCGCCACTTTCTCAGCTCATTAAATAACCACTAAAAATCAAACTTAGTCGGTTACTACCTCTATCAACAATTACCATGTGCTACCTACCCCCTATCAACCATCATATCGTCATCTATCGTATATTATCCGCTGCTGAATCTTGTATAGCGTCTAAACAACACTGAAGAAATAAGGAAAAAAACGAATTAAAGAATATAAGAATTGAAGAAGTAAAGAATTTAATGCAAAAAAGAGATGAAGAAGCAACAATAAAACGAAGAAATAAAGACGGGGTTAAGGGGTTCTAAGAGGGGAAGTATCTTTTACCAATTAGCCTTTTGCGGCGTCCTAGGAAGGTTTCCCTTCTTCCCAGCACCACGTGATGTGCAAGCTAAGGATCATCAAGAGATCTTCATTTAGCCTCTGCGTGTGTGAATGACCGTCTGTGCGTGGTGAAATACCACAACCTACTAGAGGTAGCCCTAATTAGTGCAGAACACGACGAATCTATAGGAGTAAAAAATAAATCTACTACACCGCTTTAAGGAGAAATAAAGGAATAAGTTTGTCACATTTGGGCTCCGCTCACCAATCTGTCCCAAAACCGTACTTGACAATGGTTTTCAAATATTTACTCTTTATTTGACACACTGATCATTATTTCACTGTAGATACTAAGATAGTGGATTTTAGTCGACTTGGTACATGCTAAGTTTGGTTGTCAAGTATGTCCTGGTGATATGAAGGATTTGAGAAATGTTGTGTACAGCATGGCAGGAAATTTGACCGGTGGTTCTAGCATTATCAAATATTGCAAAAAAAGTGATTGACTCACCAGTGATTAATTAGTAATTTTAACCGACCAATGAATCTTCAAAATAAATAAGGGTTTTTGTCAATCAGTTAGATACTAAACAGGTATTATTTCATTAATTTTTATACCTAACATTTTTCCTTATAACTCATTCTGCCTTCCAGTATACATGACACCAAAACGAGAGAAGTAATCATTTACTTTATTTAAATTCATTTTGGTTGAAAACCAGAAGCTTTGAAGAAAGAAAGTGGAAGATGTCAGATGTCCTTTCATAAAATATGCCCAATACTCAAACCTAATAGAATTTTTATCATTCTATTAGTTTTGTAGACTTGAATATAAAAAAAAACTACATAATCAGTTGAACTATGGGATTTATATTTATTTATACACTGAGGAGTATCTTTAATACTGATCTTTACAAAAGAGATAGAGATTGGATGTCAAGTACAAGAAAATTTGTAACGATTGGGTCTAAATTAGCCAAAGTTATGAAATACTTAAAAATAGAAGGCTTGTTATACATCATTTTAAAAGGAAACTTTGTGTAGATTCAGAATCACAATGGAAACATGGCTTAAAAAAGTACTACTTTCGAAGAATGATCTTCTCTAAAAAAGGGTATTACCTACGTTTTCGAGTGACGAAATATTGACATCGTACGAAGAAGTGAGGAAAAGTGATACAAGTAAGTATTTACTCATTTGATCAACCAAGCATACTTCAATGCTCACATAGTTTGTAACAAAATGTGGAGGAATGTATCAGCATTACAGTTTAGAATACAGCTAATCACATCAATGATCCAACGATATGGTCAAAAACCGAAAGGTAAAAAAGTTGTATAAGATTGGCAGCAAACAACCCGTTTACATATGTCCCGGCATCAGCTCAAAAATATATTTTCAGAGAAGGTGCGTTGTCTGTGCCAAACACAAGTTATGAAAAGATTCTAGGTATGAATGCGTTGATTGTGATGTTGTGCAGCTCCATACTTTGCCAATATCACACAAAAGAGTGGATATTGATGCCCTTATTATTGCATGTATCAGCATTGCTGTTTTTCCTCAAAACCTTATTTCCAAATATTTTCCTCAAAATCTTTTTTCCAAAGATTTTCTGTAAAATTTTATTTCCTATGATTGATGCCTTCTTTATTCTTATATGTATCAGCATTGTAGTTTTTCCTAAACCTTTTTTCTCAAATATTTTCATCAAAACGTTATTTCCAATGATTTTCTGTAAAATTTTTGTACCTATTATATAAATGTATTTCATTGTGATAGATAGTGTTAAATCGTTTAAAAAGTAAAGGAAAAAAAAAAAAAAAAAAACGTGACATTTAAAAACCACCTTCTAGAAGAATAGTCGACTTATGGCTGCCATAATAAAAAAATAATATGGGATTGTTAAAGGGTTAAAAAAATAGTCTAATGGTACATAACAAAAGCCAAAGGAGTAAGAAATAGCAGTGGACTGACAATAAATACAGGGTAACAACAATACTTAAGAGATGCAATGCAAAACAGTTTTACGTACGGTACTTATGTTGAATTGACCATGAACAAATTTAGCTTAAACCCATGCTTAATTTGGGCATGGGTTTAAGCTAAATTCACTAATTGAATTTTGTGAAAGACAATTTTTTGATAAGGAATTTGTAGTATTTCCCAATAACATGCATGAATTTGTAAGGAAATTCAGTTAATATTTTGCTCACTAGGGCGTTTGTAATATTTAATAATGCTAAAACCAGCCAAATTTTCTACCGTACGTAACATTTCTCAAACCCTTCATATTAACAGCACATACTTGAGATACATGTACCTGGTACAATCGACTCTCTTAGCATCTACAATGAAATAATGATCAGTGGGTTAAACAAGGGAGTACAGATTTGGAAACCTTGGTTGCGTACGGTTTTCGGACAGATTGTTGACCAGAGCCCAAGCAGTTAACCATTTTTGGCCCGATTCCCCAATAGGGTCTATTTAAGGTCGTAGGACCAAATATTTACCTTTAATTTTGTTTTGTTTCTAACTCATTGTGACATTGTATTCCAGTTAATAAATGAAAAAAAAAATCCTAAATTGGGAAATTTGGGTCGTCGGGCCAGATTTGTAAATTTCTTACAATTGTGCATTTTTAATACTTTATTAGCAGTTTACTGTTTTTGACCCAATTCCCAAAATTGGGGAAATTAGGTACCAGACTCTGAAATATTACATTTACAAAAAAATCAGCAATAAATATTAAGATATATTTCCAATATCTTGTCAAAGTTTCATAAAATTTTGAGAAGCGAAATTTATTTAGTAGTACATTAAAAATATACAAAAAATAAACCTGGTTTTTGTCCTAAAATAATCTGCAGCAGATATCAAGGAAATTTTCCAGAAATTGTCCTCTATTCATCCAAACTAAAAACCCGTTATCTCGAGAACTGAAATTGGTTGAACTCATTTTAAACTCACTGTATTTTATAGAATGCATTAGAACCAAAATGAGTATGAATATAGCTAGTTTTAACAATGGCCCGAAACCCTTACCCTAAGCAAAAAATATCTTTACAACTTTTTTTGAAAACCAATATTTGAGAAAGCAAAAAAGCGAGCTTTGCAGCTGAAGCTCATTTGGCAGTAACGCGAAAAATTCTCTATAACAAGGAAGTTTTTTTTGACAGGGAATTTTATTTAAAAGTTAAACAAAAGAATCATAAGCATTCCATTCGAATATTCTAAAATATCTCTATTGTTTTAATATTTAACTTCGTGTCTAACAAAATAAAACATAACTGTTTTATTTTTTCCATTTGAATATAAACATCTATTGTTTTCGTAGGTCGGCAACCGTAACATTATATTTATGTGCATAATCGTGTACAATATTACCAAATGAGCGTAAAAGCACAAATTGAGAAATAATTTTTAAAAATACAACAACAATTTTTATACTAAGTTTATTAACCGACATGTTTCAATAATACAATTATCATTTTCAAGGTTAAACATTATTTGTGTACTGTGTGTATTCTGTATATATACAAAATATTGCTAATAATTAAAAATGATAAGTGTTATTAAAGTATTTGTGAAAAACTTCATAGATGTAATTAGTAATCAAAGTCAATAATGAGGAAATATCAAGTAAATTGAAGTAGATAGAATGTAAGTAGAGTAGGAAATATAAAAAATTAAAAAGATTAAAGGTGAAGAGATATAGTATAATTAAAAACTGGTTTGTTCAACTCAGGCTTCTCCCACCCTATGTATAAGGTCTCCTTGATCTTTAATTGGTGAGAAGTCTGAGCCGTATCTAAAATAGAAAATGAATGTTTCGAGGCAGCATTAAAACATTCTGTTTATCTA
>JAUZNK010015609.1:0-22206 GCA_035046665.1 Euphysa ruthae | reverse complement strand
TTACTTACTTACTTACTTACTTACTTACTTACTTACTTACTTACTTACTTACTTACTTACTTACTTACTTACTTAGCGACTTTCTTCTTTTTTTCTTTTCCTTGTGATTCGACTCGTTTCAAGTCTAGCAAGTACTCTTTTTCTGTTATAACTTTGAAGTGCATATTTCTTCTTGGTGCTTTCTTTTTTTTCTAGAGCACCTTATCTAACACCTTACTCAAACCTATGTTCAGCAAGAACCAGGGAAAGGCAACGCTACGGTAGTTTTGTCATTGTCAACTAAACACCACTCTGGATCCCATTTTTTACCTACAATAGGTGGTGGAGCTGGACCAAGAAAGTAATAATTAATGGGAATATCAGGTTTTGAAATTCAAGTGTTGTTTTAAATGTTTCTGGAGAGTTTGTGGAGCAGTGCTTGGTCATGGTATGCTGTCTATTTTTAACACAGGTTTTACCTTCTGTGGAGTATTTACAGTGGTAGCTAGTTCCTCCAGTAAATCACCAGGCTTTCCTAAATCAAACCATGCGTTGTAACGTTTCAGAAGATGAGTATCAAATCATTCAATCGGGAATTTTGAAGGGTCTACTGCAAATGTTCCTGTGCTTCTGACCCCATAAATTTAAATTAAATAAATCATAAATTTGAATTCAAGCAACTTAACCAAATCCCGCTTAGTTTATCCACAAAATTTCACTTACGGATCGGTTACTTTGCACCCCAAACTTTATCCACTCGTTTAGCATTTTCTCCCATGTTCATTTTGATGGACCAAAACAAGCAACATCGAGCGAGGGGTTGAAGTTTAAGGATAAGTGTCCATCAAATATGAGAGGCAATGTTCGTTTAGACACATGTTTGCAAAACAACCCAAACCATTCTGAAAAAATTATCACAGTTATCATACAACCGCTTTCGGATATTCCATAGAACGCATTGGGCACCACCATTATAATGATAGATGATAAACGGATTAGAATTTTCACTTCTCCGAGCTGCACTTAACATGTTAGCTTTTTTTAAAGACAAGCTGCTCCTTCGCATTCAGTTTTTTTTCGGCCATTTAATCAAACATGTAATTTATGACCACTAACAAATTCCTTTACTCAATCTTTGATTTGGTTTTGGGATGGGCTAAACCTTAGTTTACAACGTGTGCTAATGCATTTCATTATTTTAATTATTTTCAGTTTGCGGGGATAATGCAGTTTGTCTTCCTGATCCTACAATGATCTTTGACCCTTCCTTAATCTTTGCCATACTATTTTGGATTACGGTTTATTGATTCAGACATACCATACAATTTTTCCATCGATCGAATTGATTTTCCTGAGTGAACTCCTTGGATAGCATTTTCCATCGAATATGTAAGCAAATCGTTATGGTTCAGAATGGAAAATATCATTTAAAACGAACATAGTAGACTGTAAGCGGACATAAACAAATCAGGGTTGTAGAAGCTTGTGTTTTCTTGAAATGTGAGTTTTGGCAGATAAATTAGTGATGCGTTTTTTTAACCCACCTTGACTATATAATATTATTATATTTTTATACATCTGTTATTTTGAAAATTTCATTGGGCCTAGTTTTCAGGGCCTTAAAAATGATCATTATAGGTCTAAAAACAACATCTTTGACATTTTATTGAAACCTATTTATTCCTTATTTTTCATGAAGTTAAAGGGCAATAGTGGGCAACTTTTAACCTGCTTTGTCACATCTGAAAGTTCTCGCTTCCTGGATCTGGGTTAATTGTTAAATTTGCCCGGATTAAGGTAAAAAATTACATTTTTGAAATAATCCATTTACCGGTAAGTTAAGGAACACCCATATCTTATATGGGTGTAAGCTACTTATCATTAAGTTAAAGAACAACCATGTCTCGCGTGAATGCTACTTATCGTTAAGTTAAAGAACACCTGTCTCGCGTGTAAGCTACTTATTGTTAAGTTTAGTAACTGAGTGCTTGTTTTTTGCACGCTTTTGTTAACTTTTTTTATATTTGCCTGAATTAAGGGAAAATTTCCCTGGCTTTCCTGTGAAGTGTAGAATATTTCACTCCTGTGATGCCCTTGTGCCACCTTGTAAAGGCATATTCATAATTTGTGTTTTTTCCCAAATTAAGTGTTTGATTAAACTTGTCTTCGCCAAATAACCTGTCATCTTCTTTCTTTTTCATTGATTTAATAGTACCATTGCTATTCACATATCTTTATACACAGGGAAAACCACTTGAGTAAACTTAAGTCAATTTTACTAGCATGAGTTATTGCCCCACTTAAGCTATAGTGTGCAATAGGCTAAATGGACTTTTCACAAGGTCTTTTTTTGCCTCTTCTAGGTTGTTCCAAGTTCTTAATCAAGGATTCAAAATTTTTTGATAGTGTCCTAGCAACCATTCAAAATAAATTCATTCAAAAGGGCGGACATCATGTCTTCCCAACAATAATTTTATATATTTCATCCACTTATAAAATTTTTATTAACTTTTCTATGGTTGCGAGAAGTTTTTTTTTTTTTTTTTTTTTTTTTTTTTTTTTTTTTTTTTTTTTTTTTTTTTTTTTTTTTTTTTTAATTCTTTGGTTGTTTTCACTAAATTTAAAATTGTGTCAATACTGATATTCCTGACGTTTCCATTGAATTCATTTAATAGGAAATTGCACAAGAAACAGAAGTACCAGGTAAAGACCTGCTGCG
The DNA here is from genome assembly GCA_035046665.1 of Euphysa ruthae. Taxonomy (NCBI): domain Eukaryota; kingdom Metazoa; phylum Cnidaria; class Hydrozoa; order Anthoathecata; family Corymorphidae; genus Euphysa; species Euphysa ruthae. The sequence goes on along the minus strand of JAUZNK010015609.1, from coordinate 19,508 downwards.
AGCTTTGCAATCTCTTGCACTAGGGAAAGTTGCACAAAGGGTCCTATCGAAGGAACCTAAAGGAAAAGAAATAGAATCTTCACATGTCTTTGCAGTTAATGATCAGTTCACATCCAAGCTGTTCCGTGTAAAAATACAAACAGGTTAAATTTTATTGATGTCAATATTAATATAATAGGGTTCTTTGAATTCATGATTATGTATTATGTCTATCTGTAAGAAAACACATGATACTGAAATGTAAGATATTCAACTATTATTAGATCTAAAATTTCATTGTTTGAGTTTTATAAAAATATTTAACGAAACTAAATTATTTTCGAAGCAAACGATAAAAGAATAAATTAACTTCAAAGCGAATAATTTTAAATTTTAGTTTCATCAAAGGGTGAGTCTGAACCTGAACGTAAAGAAGCACGACAAAAGATTGATGAAGACCGCAAGCATGAGTATCCTTTTGGACAAACTTTCATTAAAAATTATAAAGTTTTCTCCTCAATGGGTGGGAGCTTATGTTAGAGGCAGGGTTTATTTTTTTGTTTTAAATAATGCGGAACAGTTTGGCGTCAGATGCAGATAGTTCACATAGCTAGGCAATGGTTGTTGGTCTTGGTTTGGTTTGATGATGCTGAAAATATACAGGTGTAGTTAATCTGGATTTACCTGACCCTCAGATGGTATTTTTCTCTAATTTTTTAGCCTAAAAATTTTAAGAAAACACGTATAAATAAGATTTCTAAAGCAAATATGCAAAATATTTGTATAAAAAGGCCGTCTCGTGTTGACCCTTATTTTGCCTCCTTTTAAAGTATTGGCATTTAGATTTTATTTTATTAAAACGCCTACGTCTCTTGGTAACACATTTTTTAAAAAGAGAGAAAGTTATTTGTTCACATTTAAATCTGGTTTAGCCAAAACTTCGTCTCAAAAAAAAAAAAGTTTTTAAGGGATGTAAAATTTAAACCCAGTGAAGACCAGGCATAACTTAAGCCAGTAAGCCAGGCATAAACCTGTAAGGTTTGTCTTGACATACACACATTGAGTTTATTGGCAATGTTTTCCTTTGACAAAGTTGAAGAATCGAAGCTGCTGTTGTCCGTATCATGAAAGCTCGAAAGAAGTTACAGCATAATATTTTAGTTACAGAAGTACGAAATTAAAATTCATTCTCTGGTGCCTGATCCGTACCATTTGATTTAAGTTGATATTAGCTTACTTAAATAATCTATTTGAATTGAAATTTTGCTTTGATTACTGCCCCTATGGCTTTTATCACCTCTCTCATGATAAATTCCTAACAACCCAAACAATTGTTTTTCCCAGCTTGATACCAAATTTTTTTTAGTTTAATGTTTTCTAATGTAGAGTGTTTAATGTGTTCCATTGCATTGAGTTTAATGTTTTCTAATGCATTAAGTTTAATGTGTTCTAATGTATTGATTTTAATGTGTTGTAATGTATAGAGTGTTATGAGTTCTAATTGAGTTTATTGTCTTAATGTATAGAGTTTAATGTGTTCCAAATTATTGAATTTTCCGAAAATATGCTTTGGATGTTTGGTTCAAAATAAGTTCTCTTTCATTATATCTTTATTACTTAGACGATTGAACAATTGAAATCGAGGTTTCTACCGAGCCCGATAGTTATAAAAAAACGAATAGAAAGCTTGATTGAGCGAGACTACCTAGCAAGGTCCAATGAGGACAGGTAAGCAGTAGAAATTCATTTTCTTTATTAAATGTGCAGAGTATATTCTAAAATTATCCTTAAAATTGATTAAAATAATCCATTTTAAAATCCATCCCATTAAATAAGAATTTTCTTTCAAATAGAAGTAAGCATCTCATTAGGTATACAATGTTTTCCTGAAATATTTACTGACTTGAATTGTTAAATCCTAATATCTAATGATGTTAAATATATGGTGACAGTTAAATATGGTGACAGATAAATATGGTGACAGATAAATATGGTGACAGATAAATATGATGACAGATAGATATGGTGACAGATAAATATGGTGACAGATAAATAAAATATTCTATAGCGTCTTTAAAGGTAACTAACGTCTTTAAAGATAAAAAAATGATGTATTTGTTAGATTGCCACACAAACACACAAATTGAAAAAAAATGTTTTATAAGTAAAGAATTTCCACGCCTCAGTTTATAGCAAGTTAGTTACCAAGATTTGGCTAATTGGTGCATATTTTAGGATATGGCTACCTTAAAATGGAGCCTGAAATTAAATAAAGGCTATATAAAAACATAGTCATAAAATAATATATGTATTTTATGACTATCATAAAAACAAATATATAAAAACAAAGTTCGTTGAAAACACTATACCGTTATTATTTTTCTTTTAAATATATCATGTGCATTCTTTTGTTTAAAAACAACCAATCAAAAAATATAGTGTTGAACAACCAATGAAAATGCTTGATTAAAACATGTTCTGAAATTATGATCCATTATAATTATCCAATCCAATCGGATAAATGTGCTACTTCATAACTTAGATAAAATTAATGACTAATTGCGATTGGTTAGTTTGTTTAAATCCAGGGCTATACACAAGGGCATTATTATAGCTGTATACCGGCCAAGATTTGGCTAATTGGTGCATTTAAAAATAAATCTTAAAAAAGTAAATAGAAACTTTGAGAACCGGGGCTTTGATCCTTGTACCTCACATGCTAAGCGAGCACTCTAAAAGTAAGGTATCAATAGTATAGAGATAGCTAGACTTATATATATATATATATTAATGGGAGCTATAAGTGCGCCAGAACCAACCCCATGGGTCTATAAAAATTAACGTAAAGCAATTTGTTGGTCCCACGTTAAAAATACAAATACTTAAATTAACCTTTAGAGTGAAATTTGATTTCTATAATTTTTTTTCATAAAAATCTGTTATATTTAAAGATATATTTAAGCCTAAATGTATAAAATATGAAAACTGAATCACAAATAAATCAATTTTGCAGCCTCAAGTAAGAGGTTGACTCACCCTACTTAGTAGAGATTTGAAGCATTTCAAGCATCAGACTACATTTTTTATGTTTTTTATAAATTTAGTCTTGAATTTAATTTCCTTGTTTTTCTTGACATTTGAGTTACAACAGATTTAGAATGGATATTTTCCCATTCTGTATCATCATGTATTAGACCTTTTGTAGTACATGTCTCACAGAAAGTCTCAAAAATTCTACCATCAGCAGTAAATCAGTAAATCAAAAGGGGTACACCTTGTAGTATGTAATAATACAAGAGGAATAAAATATAATTCACCTTGAGCAGGGCTGACTCGAAACATTCGGGTAATTATTTTATCAACCCCTCTTTTTCTGGCATTCCAGTTATAGTTTTTGAAAACGAAATGTGTGGGAATTTACAAACATACCGATGGGCATCTATATTTTCTGAATTTAGTTTAAACCATGCCATAAATGTTGTTCATTTGTGACCTGCACAGTTCAACGCTTGAACCTCTTCTCCCTCTCTAAAATAAATACGGTGTCCATTTAGGAGATAAAAATTTTTAGCCGATGTACAGAATGTGACTTTGTGTTCATTCCAAATTCATATAAACGCAGTATTTATTCTGGTGCGCTTACATATCTGGAATCTAAATAATTAGTAAGTGCTGGAATAATAGAACTATACTTCTATCGTTACCTGGATGTTGCGTTCTGAAATTTAGAGCTGCGTGCATCAGCATCACAAAATATAATTGGCCATAACTTGGTGTTGTGTTATTTTCTGGTCTTAAATTACCAAAGCGATGACAAATTTGGGCCACACACCCTAAAACATTGTGGACCTTAATTTGGTGGTAGCGCAATGTTGGCCCCTAAAGAAGCAAATGACAATATTGTGTTGCAGTTACGAATGAATTTTTGAAAATTTTTATTTGCAACTCTATCACCACTATTCCTGTAATTAAATCATACAATTCTGGAGGTTCTAAAATTACTTTACTCTTATGGCAACTTGGAAATTGAGTTGCAGCATTAAATTTTAGAGTATTGCAAAAGTTATGTAACTGGTTCGTTGCACCTAGATAAATAGTGTCAGGTTTATTTAATTCTGCATCTTGAACACTGTTATGAACATGCTCTCTACGTCTAGCTCTCTTCCTAGCCAGCTCTCTTACAGCTGTTTGCTCTGTCATTCTACCAGCTCTTAATTTGGCAACTCTAATTTCTATTCAGCTGCCTTTTTTGTTGATAAAGCAGGTGGAATGTTGTAAGCTGGAAGTAGAAATATGGTTAGGGTGATCCATGCTCAATCTAAAAATAGAAAATCCTTACAAATCTCATCTAATATCAAATTTCCAAATTATTCGTTAACAACATTCGTTTCCCATAAAAACATCTTACCGTGTGCGTTTGTTCCGTGAAATTGTTTTTATAGCGTCGACCAATAAAGATACTTTATTTTAAAATGTGGAAAATACCGTAGGAAATCATTACATATGGGTATTATTATAGAGATAATTTTTGAAGTAAACAGATTTAAATAAGATTTGTATGATTGTTGGTTTTTTTTAAATTTGGAAAAAATTCAAGAATTAAATAAGAAATATATATAGAAGCCCTTCTGTACATATCTGTGAATTGAGGAATAAATAGTAACTAACCGTCAATATCAACCACCAACAATATAATATTGGTACTATGTAATAAACATAGCAAACACAATTTTTGAATATCTGTCGATTGTCTAAAAGGTCTAAAAAAAAAATTTTGGTACTGTGGTGTTTTCAAAAGTCACATACAAGTTTCCGCTTTTAATTTTTCATTTAAATTTTATTTTATAAAACTTGACGTTTACCGGGAAACTAATGCTTTGGTTGCTGTTTGTTACTAAAAATATAACTAGTTACGAGGTTTCTATTTTCCGTGAATTGGCTACTGAAGTGGCAGCAACATAAAATTTTACATCCCTAAAATTTGTTAATGTAGAATCTTTTATCAAAATTATATCAAAATATATTATATAAAAACTATCAAAATTATATCAAAATATATTGAATTAGGAAAGCTCTCTGTTAAAAGTAGCTAGCCTGTGTTGTTTATGCTATGCTAAAATCCCAACCAACAATTTTTTTAAAGAGGTATTTTCTTGCCTTTTTTTTGACTTTTATGCCCGTTTACTGAACTTAGTAGAAACTCACTACTTTCTTGGATGGGATCCTGAAACTCGAATGTAACTATGAACTCTCTTTGGCAATGAATTTTGCAATAAAATGAGTAATGTAAAATTTTTTGTCTGTGTTGCATAACGGTATCACTTCAGGTTCTTAAACTTTTTTTAGCGCGGACCCCTAAATTTTGGGTTTTCGTGGACCCCCTTTGTGACCTAGTCCGAGAAAATTTTTTGAACTGCATTAATTGGACATGACGCAATAAAATTAAAATGGATTGGTAACAAGATGCTTGTTTTATTAAATTTAAGGAATAGCGAATGCAGTTCGCTTCTCAATATCTTTGATTTAATCTCACTAATGACTAATGTGATGGATGCTGCTTGTCTTCTACAAGAACTTGGAATTGTGGCTTCGTCTTTGATAGAGCAACACGTCATCCTTTGCATCCAACCGGTTTCGACTCTTTGTTTTAATAGTAACAAAGGATGAAAATCCTGACTCACATATATACGTAGTCGCAAAAGGGATTATAGCAGCCATAGCTCTCCTGACCAAAAGAGGATATGCTTGCGTCAGCGAACTCCAAAAATTGCCAATACTTTTTGAATTAAAGGACATTTTTAATGATTCCATTGCCCTTAGTTCAATGAGCTCATCTTTTACAAGATCCTCATCACTGATAGATTCCAGTTCAACAAGGAAAGAATAACATATCCATGTTGTAGTTTTAAGATTCTCTGCGCCTAAGCAGTAACTTCTGAAAGAGTTTTGCAATGCTTCCAAATGACTGCACATATCTGTGTGCAGTAAAGATGGTAGAGCATTGCAAACTGTAGTTCCATTCTGAAGCATCAATTCTTCCAATATTGAGAAATTGGAATAGTTGTTAGTCTCCAATCTCCTTTTCCACTTCCTCCTTTTTAACTTGCCCTGAAAAGCTTTAAGTTTTTCAGAAGCGCCCATAATTGTAATGGCAGGACCTTGAATAGAACGATTTACCTCATTTATATGAGTAAAAACATCTGCCAGATAAGCTAACCCTTGAATAAACTCTTCACTATCAAACTGCTTTGAAAGTTCAATGTTTTTCTCTCTTAGAAAAAAGAAACTTCCATTCGAAGTTCAAATAAGCGCTTCAAAACTTGTCACTACAAACAAAGCGAACAAAAACCAAAAGTTGACAACAATTAGAAATATCTGAACTTTCATCCAGTTGCATACTGAATTGAAAGGGTGTGACTTTCAATTCTTCCATTACTTGCTTTAAAATGTTAGCAGAAATGTCAGTAATTCTGGAGTGGACGATGTCATTCGACAAAGGCACTAATTCAAGCTTCCTTCTTTCTTTTACGCCACAAATTGTTTCGGTCATTTCTAGGGCACATGGTTTTATCAAGGTTTTTCCGATCGTGTGTGATTTTTTTTGCTTGACAATGCGATAAACAACCTTATACGATGCTTCGAGATAAGGTTTTTGCGTTGTGATAAACCCATGCTTCGGTAAAGTTCCAGCTTTCTCAAATCGAACTTTCTTTGTGCGTAAAAGATCAATATTGTCAGATGAATTGTTGGGATGGACTGATTCTCTTAACTTTGAGGGCTTCATACTTCCATTAGAAAGAACCTTCCCACATAAAAAACACTGTGGCTTTTGTATCCCATCGCGGTGAATGATGAAAGTAAAACCAAAGGAGGTATATTCTTCATTGTACTTTCTTTTCTTTGAAATTTCTTGATATTTTTACAGATATAATTATTTACACTGTAAATTAATTAGATATAAGGCTAATTTTTACAGAGCCACGCAAATTATTATTTTTAATTAATGTAAACGTTATTTTAAGCGTGTCTTAGTGACTTCACTCTGCTGCCGTTCCTCAATCAAATGAAATCAACTCAACTAAACTAAGTTGACGGAGTTAGCCTAGTTAACATCTAACCTAGCTGCAACTGATATGATTTTAGAATGTTAAAATAGCGGCAAAAACAACAATGTGGTAAGTGACGTAATAGACGTACGTAACAACAGAATGCGATAATATCTGGAAACGCCAAACTAGAAATCATTAGCATTAATTTCGATTTTACGTGGTATTATGCTATTATCGATAATCATTATCGGATGTGATAAAATTTTTCATGGCCCCTTAAAGCTAGTCCGCGGACCCCAGTTTAAGAAACCCTGAGCTAGATGCATACTTTTATTTCGTGTTTACTGTTTGGTTAAAGCAAATATGTTTACATGTAAAAAAACAATAAAGAATAAATATTAAAAAACAGAGATGTACAAGTAACCAATATTTTCTTCTAAACAAGGCCTTAGACACTGAAGTACAGATAAGAGGTCAGTAGTAATTAATACAATAAAATTAGTTTTTTTGTTTTCAATGTAATTGGCCTATCTAGATGATTATAACTTTGTTATTATTTTGGTTTTAGGAAAGTCTACACTTATCTTGCTTAATGGATTCATCCCCGTTCTTTGCTTGCACCTAATGCTAGTTAAAATGTTTTATTATACTCATATTTATTTGCATACTGTTTTTTGACTGTAGCTTCTGTCACATGTTATTTGTGTAGTTTATACAGATCTTTCGAAGGCTGCTATGCGCTTCATTAAAATATAATTATTATTCCTGTTTTTCAAAGTTATTGGTAATATGGAAAAGTTATGCAAATTTTTTACTTCATTTCAAACTTGTGATAGTTAGCATTCGAGTTAGAGATTTGGTTGCCTTTCGCCAGAGAACTTTTGCGTTAAATGTAAATCACGTTTTAATCCTCATAGGTTTTAAATTGGTTTCAATCGAGAGAAATTTCTTATTATCTCTTAATAAACACCATATGTAGATTGGTATCTGTAAAAATAGTTTTGTTAATACTTTAAAATTTCAATGAACGCGTTTTTTTTACAAACATGCTAACTTTAACTGGGATACCGCAAGTGCCGAAATAGTGAAAATGACATATCTGAAAATATATTTATCTAAATTTGGGAACTTTGAAAAAAAATGATATTTCCTTTTTTCTCTTTTTTTTTTTTTTTTTTTTTTGTTGCCTGCTCCACTTTTTCCGTTTTGTCTGTTGAATATTACACCTTGACAGAAAAACACCTTTCTATCTGCACGAATTTGACCTTCATGAAAGAAAATGCTAGCATAAATTCCAAAGAATTCACAAAGGGTAAACGGTGACTTACCAATATATAGCTATGTAAGAAAGAAAACTTTATATTGAGATTTTGCGGCAATATTCTATCTAGATCCGTTAGCTGTACCTGGGAAATGGTGTTGGGTTTTAATTTATTTCCCCGATCGTGCTGCAAGATCTGTAGGTATTGATTAAGTAACCGTAAATTTCTTTGCATTAGAGGTTTTTTTAAGATTCGCTTTTAAAATTATTGAAAGTGAAAGTAATTTCAAAAAATTTATCCTTTTCATGTTACCTATACCCCTAACCTAATCACCATTATGGGGCTTCTTTTCATATGTTACCTATACCCCTAACCTAATCACCATTATGGGGCTTCTTTTCATATGTTACCTATACCCCTAACCTAATCACCATTATGGGGCTTATTTTCATATGTTACCTATACCCCTAACCTAATCACCATTATGGGGCTTCTTTATATTTTTTAGAGAGCATTATGTTTATATATATATTTGTTCATTGTTTATAACTAAGACAGATATTTTGCCTAATAACAAATTTTTATCTAATGGTTCTTGTATTTCTTCTTCAAACCTGCTCACCTTTCAGAAAGTCTTTATGCATCGCACAATTCTCTTGAGTTACTTACACCGCTTATAAAAGCATTGAAGTTGGGTGCCGGTTTTTTTTTTTTTTTTTTTTTTTTTTTGTTTGTTTGTTCAAAGGAGAAATACTGGAAAAAATAGCACAAACTTCTTGAATTTATTTGAAATACTTAAGTGATCGGTTAAACCACTACTACCGAATAAGCCTGTGACCTATTAATTCATTCAACAATTGAGACAACGCATTATTGCGTAAAACTAACGTAAAAATATTACAATTGTATAGTATTACTATTATTATTATTGTCCCTGTGTTACAATGTAATTGAGTGATCTCCAATAACCCCCCACTCTCTAATAAGCCACCGTCTGGAATAAGCCACCACCTTCGAACTTCGTCTTCATAAATAAGCCACTGTATATTTATCTATTTCTAATCATTCGTTAAGTGAGACATTACAATGAATTGATATGTCTTTCTCCTTCATCAAATAAGAACGAAGTCAGATCGCGACCAGGGGGAGTCTTGTTATCTACGATATATCTTACATCGCGATGTCTCACTAACGGATTTGGACACGTATATGCTCGATTAATTTGGTCAATATCAAGATGTGAAAAATGTATCCTTTGTCCGAATTTTAAAAGAGGAAAAAATTTTGAAACTAACGTTCTTCGATTATTTCTTGAGAAAGCGTAACTACTGTAATGCATTACACTCTAAAATGAAATGAATTATCTATTAGAATATATAAGGTATAGGTTGAAAAGTAAAATTAATTTTTCTTTTTAAAGTACAAATAATTTCCCAAGGAAATTGGCTTCTCAAGATGGCAAATATTTCACGAACACGAATTTATTAGTTTTCTTAAATTCGTTAAAAAATTTAAGGCTGCTTACCAGATGAAGAACCCATAAGAAATTCATTATTTTCTATCCAGATTTGAAGAACTAAATTTGATGAATACAGCTAGCATAGCATTAGAGTCAATGTGCATTTTTTGTATGTAGGAGATTTTTGAGGTATATCTTATTCTTAATGCACCAAAGAATCACTGATTTTTTTAAATTCTTGGCGAGAGAAATAAACACTTATTTAAAACCTAACTATGAGGCTAAAGTACGTAATAACTTTCTGTATCATTACAACCCGCCTTAACTTTTCGTAAGTCCTTTACTGTAGGACCTATAATTCTTGGAAAAATTCCAATTCTAGCCTGAGAGATTTTTAATCAAAAAATGCACCATTTAAAAATTAAAGATACCACCAACATGATGTTCGAGAAGCATTTAATACTTGGATTGTAAGCCAGTTTCTTAAAATCAAATTTTTCCAGTTAAACATAATTTCACAGTATACATTAATTTGATTCTTACCCAGTAATTGTAGGGAGCGTCGAGGTTATTAGTTCTTCCGTACGAATATTTTCGAAAATTATGCATTGCTCCTAAAAATAACAGTAATTATCATATAGCAAATTTGATTGAGATAATAAAGATTTATTTATCTATTTTTACGCCTTCGTGAACCAACGTTTAAAATAGATGAAATTTAGGACTAAGGTAAAAGGTAAGTATTATAATGAAACGACTTGCATTTTTAGTGAGAGAAATTGATCTAATAAATGTCTTACTTTTTTTAATATTTTCAAATCTGACTTGGAGAAATCTATCTCTGTCTTTACGGGAATGTTCGTGAAGAAATCCAATACAGTGCATCATTTCATGAAGGATTGTTCCAAATCTTTTACATCCTCTCCCTAGATTTATAAATTGCATACCTCCTCTACGCCCAACCGTGGAAGAACATCTAAAATAAAAAATTATTTTTCAAAATTTATATATGTTAAAATATTTACAAAAGAATTTTGGTAATGCCGGAAGTTATTAACTTAAGGGGTAAATAGGTACTGCAAAATTGGAACACTAGCATACCTATATAGTACGAATGTGCTATTAAAAAATTTTAAGGAAACATAAATAAAAACGTTACTATGGTAACAGGGCAAAAATATAACAAAGTATCAAGTTTGCGCCGTTCTGAAGTTAGATAGATGACACCGGTATTAAATTTGTAATGTATGTTGAGAAAGATGTGAAGAGTGGTGGTGGTAGGACTTTTTTAAATATTTACTCGGGGAGACAAATCGAAAAAGTTTATCTAAAAGCATAAACTTAAAAATCAAATTATAAAGAATCTAGACCCTATCTTTAAATTCTATGTCACTATCGCATATCAGTATTTATGGAAACAAACAAAATGTTGAAAATTTCAGGTCATTCGGATAAACCATTCTTGATATTTTACGAACGGCGTATCAAAAATGCTGTTTAAAGAAAACGACATAAACAAAGAAAAATAATGCAAAAACGATATAAAACCCATATAAAAAAGGATATAAAAAATTAATTCAAATGGAATTGTTTAGTGTCCACCTGATTCATGCAAAGTACCCTCTTTTTCTTTTGTTGTGTCACTTTTTTTCTTTTTGCGGCCCCCTAGTGTTTCACGCCATAACTTGTTTTTATCAGCGCTTTTGTACGCGAATCGAAAGAGTCGTTTTTGGTTTCATTTTTCAAACTCTTAGTGTGTACTTTCCTGGAACCATACTCAGTTATTTAAAAATTAGGCTTTTCGTCCGATGTTAAAGTTGGCTACGACATAAACACTAAATCCCAACAACGAAAGAGACACATAGTTACTTTTTGGAGTCCGTTCCCATATTGTGCGTTGGAGCTTTCAGTAACGTTTCTGGTCTTACAGTTGTAAACATTTCTCTAACTACCTATATGCAGAAATTTTTTCAAATATTTGTTTGATTTGGAAAACAATGTCTATTGGTAGACCAGCGGGGCCTAGTTGAGACTTTGGTTTTGGGGGCTAGGTTCTAGAATGCCACTACCACTATTTTTGTATATACTTTATATATGGTTTTTATGTTGACATCCAGTGACAGTTTTAGGGTACGGTTATACTATCACGGGGTATATATAAAAAAGTGGCAGGGTATTCTAGAATCGCTCTGCTTTGTGTTTTGTAAACATTTAGCAAAGTTTTCAGGTTTGCTTCTGGCACATAATTGCTTTGAATCATTTGGGGTCTTATCCATCAGTGACGTAAACTTTTTGATTTCGGCATGACCCTGTCCGAAATAACGCATCGTGTATACCAATCGTTTGTTAATTTCAAAACCTCTTCCAATTTTTCTAGATGTATCGATTTCTTCGAGTTTAGATGATGATATTGAAGTATTTATTACATCAGCAGGGTTTTCAGTGACACACCATCCACGACATTAAAACTTACAGGAGTTATTAGTGTATTTACAATTGATTCTTTATTAACAAGACTATCTTATTTAGTTACATCTTTCTCAACTGGAAAGACTCAATCTTTCCCTAAAATGTTTGGTTCCATACTTTACTCTGTCATCTCATGGTATCTCTGTCAGGCTCTAGTTTAACTGTTAATTCTACCTATTATATATTTTATACGAGGGAAAAAACAAGTTTTTGCCTTGATAGAAGCTTTGGCGTATAACTTATAAACATTAGAAACGAGTAGCAAAACTGGCAGCAAAACTACGGAGAGTAGGCAATTTGCTTTCGTTTTATTAAGGTTTAAACTTATTTCTAAGGTGTTGCTAGGGGAAACTTACAAACAAGTGTACTGACAAAAAACTTAATGTCTTAAAAATAAAAAACACTTTTAAATTTTGTTTTCAGTTTCGAACTCCTCATTAAATTGAAAATGAAATAAGATTTCAGAAAATAATTTTTCCAAAAACCAGTTTTTTGGCCCATTTAACTATCAAAAATTCCCAAAAACAAACTTAAGTGTCTCAAAATCAACTTTTAAAAATTTGCGTGAAAATTGATTTTTCAATTTTTACCCTAGCAACGGATTATTTACATAGTTGTTAAAGTGCTTTTGCCCAAAATATTAGCTTTAATAACCTGGTTTGAATCCAGAATGTAAATACGGGAAATAAAGATTGCAGCCATATATTTCTTATACTTATACTCCAGCCATATATTTCTTGGTAATATATGGTATTTCAAGCAATGACTTATGTTTTAAACCATGAGATTAAAAACAGCTTGATTGAAAAACTTTGACTATTTTTATGCCTTGATATTTTAGTCATTTTTTTTTTTTTTTAATTAAAATAGAATAAGAGGATCAAAGAGAAAACAGACTTCTAGTAGAGTGTATTCAGGCAAAGAGAAAGATTCAAAGGCAATAGATAGATACAATAAAATTTCTTCTGCTGCATCAAATGCTCAAACATCAAAAAATGTGAAACCAAAACATCCAGCAAGGAAAAAAGTTACAATTCAATGGAAATCAATGCAATTGCAATGTAATAAATAATGTTTTTGATAATGCAAAATAATGTTGAGGATTTTAATTTGATTATGAACTTTTCCTTGCAATAAGTATTTTAAAGTGTCCACACCACATCTGTTGTGAGGAAGATGTGTCATTGGATTTTTGCTTGTTAAAGTTGGGATTTTTTCAAGAAATAAATATGTGTGATAATCCAATTTGTGAATGGAAATCTATGTTTTTTCGTCACCAATGCATGAAAAACCAACTCAAAACAATAATGAAACATTCATAAAAAATAAAAAATACAGAGTCGATGAAATCGAGAGCAGCTTACTTAAAATGTTTATGCGCCCAATGCAAAAAACAAACTTTTGGTACACCACATTTATTGTTGATGGTGTGATAACAGTTTCTACAACACTGTTGTCATATCATTGCTAAGCCATACGGTGATAGTGTTTTTATCAAAAAAGGAGAGTGCATCGGTCACATGCAGAAACGGGTTGATACACAACTGTGAAAACTAAAAAACAACACCAAGGACTTTTAAGTGATGGTAAAAAGCTAGATGAAGCAGGAAGACTCACAAAACACGTGATGCACACACTCCATAATTGTTATGGCATAGCAATAAGTCAAAATGTTGATAGCTTGTGTGCAATGAAAAAATCGGTCGCCACTGTTCAAAAATTGTTAACAATGAAGCAAGAAATCCTCTGCGTACAAAGGATTCTTGTTGTATGTACCAAGCTAATAAACTAACTGGAAAATCATAATACCAATGTTCAGAGAGTTAGGCGCCCACAGCATTCCAGAAAAGTGAAAAGTGGTAAGACACAGAATCCAAACGATTTCTTTTCAATCAATAAATTTGAAGCGTTGCCCAAACGATGTGTTTGTTGAGCGTATGACATTGCTTTTCAGGGTGTCCCCTGTGGTTCTCTGCAAAAGAGAACCCTTTGTTATGTTGGAGAAATGTCAAGCGGTGCATATTTGAAACAGTATTGTGTGTAACGGGATGGTGCACTTGTAAAAAAAAAAAAGAAAAATAGTTAATTCCATGATTTTATATGAACTTTTATGTTTTGAAAAATGTCTGTTTTTTTAGAATTTACTCAAGGAAGAAGTTATTCAAAGGAACTATTCCCAGTCGGGAAATCAACGCGTTTCATTTTTTATTTATTTATATTTTTTTATAATATGATCAAACCTTGATCAAACGTCTTTTTTTTTTCTTGAAAAACTTATCAGGGTTTCTTAGAATTTTTAAAATGCTTTTTTATGTAAAAAAAATTGAGTATTTGACTCATATTAACAGTCATTGGTAACTTTATGCACTCACCCTCTTCTCTTTGATCGAAACCTGACAAAATCTTGATCATATTTTTGTCTTGGTACGAAGCGAACACATGTAAATTTGTTGAATTCACCGATTGCTTGTCGAACTAGCCTTTGCATGAAAAGTGCTGAAATCATATTTGAAATATCAGCTTGCATGAAGCAAATAATTTACATAGACAACATCACAATTGTACGAGTCTTCTTAAAATAACTTTTTCTCAAAAATAAAGCTTTTAAAAAATGATTGTTCTAACCCAAATCCAAAAGCAAACTGCAAATAAATCTTGGATGTTCGGAAGGTTAAATCTCTAGACGCTTATTATACAAAAAATTACGAGAACAATGTTACATATAAAATTATTTCCTGGCACATTCAACAAGTGAGCTATTTAGTCACTTTATCTATCGTTTTTTGCATTAAAAGTCAATAAGGACTAGAGATCTTACTATCCCAAAATACATACTATACGTTGATGTGGTTTTGAATTTTGAAGGGTACTCTCTATTCAATCAAAGTTTGAAGGGTACTCTCTATTCAATCGAATTTTGAAGGGTACTCTCTATTCAATCGAATTTTGAAGGGTACTCTCTATTCAATGGAATTTTGAAGGGTACTCTCTATTCAATCGAAGTTATATCGTTATATATAAAAGAATAAATTTTTACCAGAATTAGTTTTCGAAATATCAAACCAATATGCCGACATAAATGCACGAGCAAAGCGAAGAAATTATTTAAGAATAAGTCAAGAAACATTTTGTTTTATTCAGACGTTTTAAACTTTTAAACGATAAAAAGACTTTTTCAATCAGTCCATGCATTTTGACAGAAATTCTCGAATTCGCAAATTCGCGAATTCGCGAAGGTAAATCCTTGGTACAATTGTAACATAAAGCCATCTGTTCTCCAGATTAATAACCTGCCGCCATTTTTACTTTAGTTCCGACGAAAAAAAAGTTCTTTATTAATAAAATAAAGCCGAAGTCTTAAATATTTTGTACAAAGCAGTGTAAATGTCCTTAGAAAATGATTTATACATACGGAATGTGATGTCAAAATCAAAGGGAACTCTTCCTCCTGGCCAATGTTTTGGACCATCTTCTAAAGCAGCACTTACAATACTTTTCTTGGTATTCACATTGTCATCTGTCGCAACAGCTCTTCGCAAACGTTCATCCATCACTATATCACCTTCAAACAATTCTGTAAATAAATACAATAATTTCAAGTATGGTAGAAACAAAGCTATAAATGACTTTCAACTATTTTGAACAAAACTTTGTGACTCTAGAAATTCCTTTAAAAAAGTTCTTAGTTCATCATGCATAACTGTAACTATGCTATTTAGAAAATTTCCATATTTATATATATATTTATTTATTTATTTATATATAAATAAATATATAATATATATATATATATAATTAAAATTCTTTGCAATAAATTAAAATTCTGTTGGTTAAAAATACCCGCTATGTAAAAAATTTCAAAATGTTAAAAATGATTGGCAACATAGTGACAACAACAAACCTAAATTTGAAAACTCGCTCTTAAAACAATACAAACAATTTATGGCTATGACAGTACATTTATAAATAGATTGCTATTTCCTCCTGGGGGCAATCGTCATAACTGATCCTCAAAAAAAAAATCACCTACTATTGATGTTGCATGTATCCTACGTATTAAGCATGTCTACTACCAAAGGGTACAAAACTAAAATCAACAACCAGGAAAGAACTTTGGTTAAACAACTCAACATGGTGTAACCAATGTCTGTCAATATAAGTAAATAATACAATTGATTCAACCTTGATAGGTCCTATTACTTACCCTAATACAAACCTGACGGACAAATAATACTTGCTTAGGGTTAAGAAGACAAATTTACCCATGATCAAATGTCACACCAAGTTCATTAAGTCCATGGGTAACAAAAGAATTAAGCTTATATTGCCATAACGACTCTCTTCCACGCAATTTAATAAAGTCCCGTGCTTAAATTATTGTGGAAAGACATTTGTGGAGTAGTCTTCTTACGAATATGCTTCCTGTGACAGGTCAGATAGTTGTTAAATCTAAGCCCGAATTTAGTAGTTACATGTATTACCCACATATAGGGTGGAATAGCAATCTATTTGTAAATTTACTGTCATGGCTGAAAATTGTTTTTAATATTTTATGGGGGAATTTTTTTTTTTTTAATTTTTTGAGGATCGGTTATGACGGTTGCCCTCAAGGGGAAATAGCAATCTATTTATAAATATATTGTCATAACCGAAATTTGTTGTTTTAAGAGTGAGTTTTCAAATTTAGGTTTGTTGTTTTGAAAGTTTAGAAATGTGATACAAATTATAAGTTTAGTATATAGTCGGCCTTTAGTTTATATACAGTTAGATTTGATAAAAGCCTTTTCTGTGGAAATAATCGCACATTTATCTTTCGCAGATTATTTTCAAAAAAATTTTTACTAAACTAGAAATCTGTGAGAATTTTCACTTTTTGGCGGAATTTCGTAAGAAAATTTACTTCTTAAGTTGTTTAGGCTAAACACATTAAAATTGCCTTGTTTCCAACAGCTTAAATCTTTGAAAATATAAAGTAAATGCTTTCAAATTCCGACTCTCAAAAATTTTTTTGGGACCGCATTATTTTATCAGCTCTTTATATTCCCGGTCTTACAACAGGGGTTTGTAATGCAGGTTTCCAAGTTTTTCCAGGTTTGTACAGAGAATTTTGTTATAGCACTCCTTTATAAGACCTATATTCATTTTAAAAAATTAAATAAAATCACCTCCTACGGCTGGTAGCTTATAGTCTGTTGCAGATGCTAAAATAATAAATTTAAAAAATCAAATTCTGACTAAGCAATGTTTAAGGGCCTCAAATCACAAGATATGGTATATTTCTCCCCAGGAGAATAATCATATTTATCAATGACTTTTTTTCTTCTCAAAGAACATGGGACACGTTATTTGATGAAGATAAAACTATCTCTACATGTCGTATTTCAAAGTTTATTGAAACAGACTTCTAGGGGTAGCTATGAATTGTAACTTTGAGTTTATTCCACACGCCACAAACCTTCGAATTATTCAAGCCGCTTATTATAACTAAACTCTTAAATATCCAATGTTTTATGGTTTGTTTGTAAAACTAACCTGTTATTGGATTCATGGAGAATTCATGGAGGGTTTAATCTATGTAGGGAACTTTTTGGACTCATAAATAACAGGTTTCATAACTGTACGTTAAACTACTAATTACAAGCAAGTGCAAGCACCATTTGTTTCTATTTAAGTTGACTAAACTCGTAAAAGAATAACCTAAAATAAAGCTGTGCCACTGAATACGAACTGGGCTTTAGTAAAATAGTTGTTAAACGTACTTATTTTTTTTTGAAGAAAGTTAGTAAATAAACTTGACTTAAAAATCTATTATAAATATTCACATGTTTGAGCTTAGACAACGACATTTTCTCCCTTTGGTAATTTATTTAAAGATTTTACATTTTAAATTTCAGATGATGCAATATTTTACATTCGTAAAATGACGAAAAAAACTCTTGCCAAGTTTTATGTAAAATTTGTGCAGTTATTAGCAGCAGATATTTTTAAAGGAAATTAATATTTTACTGAATACTGGCTTCGCTGTTGAAATTAGGGTTGGGCCAAAAATCTATAAAAAGTTATACATTATTAAATGTCGCCATAATAAAATAGCAGATATTTGATTTCTTAATAAATCGCTAATAAGTCTCTCGGCTAATTAATATTTCATTCTGTGAATAATATCTTCGCAAAGCCTTTCTTCATATTTAGGGAATGAGTAATGTTTGAAAATTTACATAATTTTTTCTAACCTTCATTTTTTTTTTTTTTTATTAATTTTTTCTTAAAAACGGAGCAGCCCATTGAATTTTACCAATACCCCTTACCCTTACCCCTTACCCTTACCCCTTACCCTTACCCCTTACCCTTACCCCTTAAGTATAAATATTTATTTACAGAAACCTTATTCAAAATGGAAAATCGTGCTTCTTCTCAAAAAGCACACTTGATTGGGTTGAAAATGACGTTCTTGTTTGGGTTGAAATTTTTAGGTATAAGGCACTAATAATAGATTTCAAAAGTGGAAATTAACCACGTGATCAAAACTTTTTTTTTCGCAAAAGATGTAGAAATAGTAAGTTCACAGGTGAAATCATTTGAAAACAAAAAATGATTTGGTTTAGAATTTTGCCCCGCTTCCAGTTGGTAAGATTAAGCCAAAGCATTTTCAACAAATAAATTTTTTTTCCCTTACCAAAACGATTATTAATTTTGTTTGAGACCAGCGCAAAAATAAAGTTCTTACCTTGAAAGCTTTGATGGTGTGGTCCGTAAATACATCCAATAAGCAGAAATGACAAACACCAAGAATTAAAAAACATTTTTGTCTCCGACATGCCATCTATCCGTAAGAATATGACATTTTTATTAGAACTTTTCTTCTTTTATTTCTAATTTTAATTGCAATATTAGACTCGGTTTTGTGCTGAGTTACCAACGTAACAGATCCTAATTTAACTTCATGCTTGACTATTATTATTTCATTTCCCCATGAAATTAGTTCTGTTTTTAGCAACGAGGTTTTTTATAATAGTCAGTTAAACACTTCCTTTTAACAACATGAAAATTTTATGTGTGATGTTTATTATGCTGTCTTTAAAAAGAATCATATGAAAAATATTAAACAACATTAAAATCAAAAAATTTCATGACGTTTACATAAAAATATCTATCTTGAAAATTTAAATCTAACTGTTATATTTTTTTGAAATTTTAAATCGTCAAAATAACGGCGGCTTGTTTAATATTTCCATTGATTTGCAGATATATTCAAAGAATTATCATGTTGTAGCTTAAGATACATAATAT